>JAKEPQ010000339.1:0-211222 GCA_024500445.1 Entomyzon cyanotis | reverse complement strand
CAGAAAGAATTGAGTTGGACAAAAGGACTCATTTCAAAAATAGCCTCATAGACACCTGGGCCAGAGAGCATGGGATTGAGTGGGTGTATCATATTCCCTATCATGCGCCAGCCACCGGGAAAGTTGAATGGTACAATGGACTGTTAAAAACCCTATTAAAAGCAATGGGTGGTGGGACCCTCAAACATTGGGGTCTAGATTTAGCTAAGGCCATATGCTTAGTTAACACCCAAGGCTCTACCAATTGAGATGGCCCTGCCCAGTCAGAACCTCTACGTACTGTAGAATGGGATAAAGTCCCCATGGTTGTGTTGGTTTTGCTTAGCCCACTTTTGGGGGGGGGGGGGCACAAAGATGGCTCCTGTGAGAAATTGCTGGAAGCTTCCACCATGTTCAGCAGAGCCAATCTCTGATGGCTCTGAAGATGGACATGTGGCTGGCCAAGGCTGGGCCAATTAGAGATGGTGGTTACGCCTCTGTGATAACATATTTAAGAATAAATCAAAACAAGGAGTGCACGCTGTTGTTTCTAGCCAGAGAAGGAGAAGGAGGTGAGAACATGTGAGGGAAAACAACAGGCAGACAAGGTCAGTGGAGAAGGTGGGGGAGGAGATGCTCCAGGTGCTGGAGCCGACAATCCTCTGCCAGCTGTGGTGAAGACCATGGTGGAGCAGGCTGTCCCCCTGCAGCCCATGGGGTCCATGGGGGATACAGAGATCCACTCGCAGCCCGTGGGAGAGGTGTCCCATGCCGGAGCAGGTGGATGTCTGGAGGAGGCTGTGGTCCAGTGGGAGTCCCAGTGGAGAGAGAGGGCCCCTGCTTCCAGGTTAGAACAGCCTGTTCTTGGAGGACTGCACCCACTAGACATAGGACCCATCCCGCAGCAGTTTTGGGAGGACTGTCTGCCCGTGTGGGGACTCACATTGCAGCAGGTTTGGGCAGACTGCTGCTTGTGAGATGTACCCACGCTGGAGAGGTTCACAGAGAGCTGTCTCCCATGGAAGGGACCCCACAGCGCAGCAGGGAAGGACTCCTTTCCCTAAGCAGTGGAAGAAGATCCTGGTGATGGACTGACCCAAAACTCCCACACCCTGTCCCCCTGCACTGTTGGTGGGAAGGAGGGAGGGGGTGGGGGGAAGAATGGTGTCTTTAAGGGCTTATTTTACTTCTCACTATCCTTCTCTCACTCTGTTAATAATAATTTCACTTTGGAACTCTAAGCTGAGCCTGTTTTGCCCTTGAAGTGTTTTCTCCTGGTCCTTATCTTGATTCATGTACCCTTCATTCTTTTTTTTTTCCTTTCCTCTGCCCAGCTGTGATAGGGGAGAGCAAGTGAGCAGCTGTTGTGGGTGCATGTTGTTTGGTCAGGGTCCAAACCATGACGGTGGTGTATATGAGAAGTATGTTAGGGAAGACAGTTTTGATTAGTCCTGCCTCAAGCAAGGGAAAACCCATCCATGGGATTGCTATTGCTCAAGAACCAGGGTGCACTAGGTAGGTAATACAGAGGGACAGGGAAACACAATGTGTACCTCAAGGGGATTTGATTTTTTAATGAGAACAGACTGTAATGTTGAATTGCATATGTAATATTGGTTGCTGAATGACCCTAGCATTGTATGTCATAAATACTGTGGACAATGAGTCTGGACTGCTCCAGTTACACCAGCCATGGACTAAATGAACTCAACAAACATCTTGGGGGACGGCCAGTGACTACTGAAATAATACTTATGCTTGTGCATAGTTATATCACTGAATCACAGAATATGCTGAGCTGAAATGAGCCCACAAGGATCATAAGTCTACCCCCTGGTCCTGCACAGCACCATCCCCAAGAGTCCCACCATGTACCCAAGAGTATTGTCCAAATGCTTCTTCAACTCTGTCAGGGTTGGTGCTGTGACCACTTCCCTGGGAAGCCTGTTTCAGTGCCTGATCACTCTCTAGGTGAAGAACCTTTTCCTAATATCCAACCTAAATCTCCCCTGACACAACTTCAGGCCACTCCCTTGGTTCCTCTCAATGGTCACTGTGCAGTTGCAGAGGAAGCAGCCCCCGAGATCCTGTGTGAACCAGACGCAGAAAGGTGCTAATCAGAACAGGATTTGAAGCAGATAGCAGCTTCCTGCTCTCCCTTGAGAGAAAAATAACAAGCTGTCAAACCTGACAAATGTATAGAGGAATTGTTAAAGACTAGGCAAACAACTAAGAAACAACTTCTCACACTGAAGTATATATATACTGTTTGACTTTGCATAAAGGCAGATACATTTTGCATACAGCAAGTGTCTCTCATTCCATATGCTACAATAGGCGCCTGAATAACAGGGACTTCATTTCTGTTGAACTAATACAGTTCCAGTGGCATACTCCAACTGAACCAACCATGGGTGTGTTCAACGAGGAGCTCCTTTCATCGTCAGCTATAGAACAGGTCAGCCTTTGCGAGTGGTCAGGAGGCATTCCTTATAATGGGGCAAAGTGCAATGAGATCCCAAAAATTGCACAAAAACTCTTTGTTGTGTATTACCAAGGAACAAGGATATAAAATTCAACCCCAAAGACTTATACACCTACTTATATGGGTCAGACAATTTTGTCCCTGGTATCCACCTGATGGTTCCTATGACCTTGCTCATTGGCAAAAGGTTGGGGAATGCTTCCAAATGCATCAGGTTACTCATCATGATATTCACCCTGATTATATTATTGCATGGCATGTGGTATATTCTGTTCTGCAACAATTTAAGGAAGCAGATTACATTCGTGCAGATGCCTTGCCTGCACCCCTGTTTTCTTTCTTAATGACACTTCACCTTAGGAGAACAATCCAGAGAGAGAGGATCCTTTTGATCCTGGTCCCACTGATCCTGAACAAGAATCAGATTTGTATCCTTCTCTAGCCCCAGTATGTGTATGTATGGCAGCAGCTGCGCCTAGTGTGGAAGAAATTTTACAAACTGCACTCAGAAAGGCTGCAGCAAATCAACCACCGCCTTATGCCCTGTTGTATTCCTTTATTGACTATGACTAGGACGCGCTGCCACCTATAGGGTCTGAACCAGAAAGGTTTATTCAAAGATGCCGAAGATGGGCTTTAGAAGAAGGCGATATTGAATTTTTTCAAGCTATTCCAGTTTTATATTGTAATCAAAACCCACATCACAAACAATTGTCATATGAAATGCTAAAGGAACTGAGGAAATCAGTGAAGGAAAATGGTTTACAGTCCTCCTTTACTATGAATTTACTGGATGCCATTGCCAAACCTCATACGATGTTACCAATAGATTGGAAATATCTTTTTGAAACAGTTTTCACAGGGGGACAATACTCTGTCTGGTGGACAGAATTTGTAGATATGGCTAAAACTCAGTAACTGAATAATGCCAATCAGCACTCACCAATCAATATACTGATGCCTGATGGGTTTTTGTCCTTTTTCATTATACTTTTATACTCTCTTTATAGATATCCTTTTACCCTTCCCCATTCCTGTACTTTTTACTCCCTGTATCTTAACCCTACATGTTTACAACCCTAGTACCCTTGCCCTGCTCAGAATTCTTTGGAGAAGATGAAACAAACCCCACAATCTCAAGAACATGAGGCACCAACCTTGAACAGAGCCCCATCACTGAGACATGTTTTTGTAAACTAAGTTGTAACCTTTTGGGGGGAGGTAATTTTAATAAGGGGGCAATTACTTCATTTGTTAGACTTCTTATTGGAGACTTTTAGATAGGTATTCTAATCTAGGCTGTCCATAAATTGTATACGAGGGATATCGTCGGGGCTTGGTCGTCGGTGTGCATCTGGGATCCTATTAAAACAAAGTAATACCCTTTTCCTATACTGTGTGTCTGCGTCTCAAAATTTTTACCAGTGATTTAAGGCATCAATACTGTCATGGTTTTTCGACAGGACATTGCCAGGAGGACGCACGAAAAGAGGGCAACCAGGCTCCAAGCTTAAAGTTGCAAAAAGTGTTTAATTACCTAACAGAGTTGGAGGATAAATGCAGGCAAAAATAAACTTTTCATACAGTTTTGGTTCACTCCCCCCTCCCTCTTACGAACCTGTAGTATTCACCCCCTTTCCTCCTTTACAGTCAACAAGCCGGGTGGTGGGGGGGCAGGGTGTGGGGTCTCTTTTCAGTCCACAGAGCAGATTCTCAAATTTACTCATCACCACAATTCTTCTACTACAAATACTCTTTATCTCTACTTATTTCTCTCTCTCTCCAGACATTTTTCTTTCTGCTCTCACCCCCACCCTCTTAAGAAGCAGTCTCTGCACTCACCCCCCCCTTCCCTCTTTCCAAACCAGCAACACAGACAGGGGGCAGGTTGAGGGGTCCTCTGGTCAGTCCAATCAGGAAAAGAGGTTCTCTACTTAGCCAGGGGGTCCTTCCCACGAGAGACAGTCCTTTGAGAACTTCTTTGGCGTGGGTCCAATCTCACGAGCAACATCCCGCCCGAAATTCTGCTGCAACATGAGTCTTTTTGTCCATAAGGTGCTGTGCAGACTCTCCCAAGCCGAGGCCAGACTGCTTCCATGCCAGGAGCAAGGCCTTTCTCTCCTTTGCAAGGCCTTTGCAGTTTTAACTCTTAGATGAGACTCCCACTGGTTCACAGTCTTTTCCAGGCATCCACCTGCTCTTCTGGCGTGGGCTGTGGGTGATTTTCTGCACTCCTGTGGACTCCATGGGCTGCAGGGGACCTCCTGCCCCCCCATGGCCTTCACTGTGGCTAGCAGAGGGTTTTCAGCTCCAGCACTGGGAGCCCCTCCTCCCCCACCTTCTTCACTGACCTTGGCGTCTCCATGCTGTTCTCCCTCACATATTTTCACCTCCACCTCCTCCTCCTCCAACTACAAAGAAGTGAAAGAAGTGCGTGCCTGCTTTGTTTTGAATTTTTCTTAAATATGTTTTCACAGAGGCGTAACTAGCACCTCCAATTGGCCCAAACTTGTCCGGCAGCATGTCCATCACCTTCAGAGCCATCAGAGATTGGCTCTGCTGGACTTGATGTAAAAACTTCCAGAACTTGCACTCAGGACACACAGGAGCCATCTTTGTGCCACACCCCACCCCTCGGACACCTCCCCAGGCCTACTACAACAGCTTCTGAGGGGTCCAAATTTCTCCTAGATGTTAAAAACACTTCACTGATGTTTTGGGCCAATCAAAACCACCACAAATACCTACTCCCCAAATCACAGGTACAGGCATGTATGCTATGGCTCATGCCCAATTGCAACTGCTCCCCCAGACTTGGGAACAAGCTACTGTTATTGCACTACAAAAAGTACCTGATACAAAAAATCAGAGCCTGGTTTTGCTGCTATTTGGCAGGGTCCTCAGGAACCACATATTACCTTTATTGACCAATTGCAATCAGCCGTTAAGCAGCAAATTGATATGCAGGTGACAGCTGATGCTGTCTTTAAATCTCTTGCTTATGAAAATGCTAACCATGACTGTAAAAAAGCCCTGGACCTGATATGTAACTGCGCTGATGTTGAACTTTCTGATTATATCAAGGCATGCGCTAATTTTGGCTCAGAACGATTTAAAGCAGAACTTATTGCTACTGCAATAGCCCAGCAACTACAAGTGGCCAGAACAGCTGTTAAGTGCTTTGAATGTGGAGAAGAGGGCCACATTAGAAAACAGTGTCCAAAGGGACAAAAAGGCAATAAAAAACCCAATAAACCTTGTCCTCGCTGCAGAAAGCGGTTTCATTGGGGAAACCAGTACCAGTCAAAGTTTGATAAGGACAGCACTCTCCTCTCAAAGCAGGGATACTTGAAAGGGGGTGCCATGTCTGGTGCCCTCCAATCCAAAGGGGACCCCACTCAATCAGATGCCAACACAAACACAAATCCTGCAAGGGGCACCCCTGGGAGTGCCAGCTTGGACCTGGCCATCAGTGTTACCACTGATGCCTCAGGATTTTAGCTGCTATATTTTTTGTGTATCTGTAGTTTTAGTGTGGCTCTGGACTCCATTTAGAGTGCTAAAACTTCTGTTCCCAGCATTTTCTAGACAAAACAATTCCTCTAAAATTCGAGATCCAAGGACACTTTGCTGCCTCAGAGGCCCAAGATATGTAAACAACAGTGAATTGGGGGGAGCAAACAGGGTAATTGACATCATCACCTGATGGTGTAATTGGAGAATTAAGGCTCAATATGTTAATGGACAGAACTTCTAAAATATGAAAATCTCGTGACTCATAGTCCATTTTGGGTGTAGCCTCTTGAGTAGGCTCTGTCTGCCCTAAATGCAAGCTGAAGGCCCTCAATAAATTTATCTGCTTTTTATTCTCTTAACTTTGTCTAGCCTCTGTTTTAGGTAAGCCCGTTCAGGCAACACCACAATCTTAAATGATACCTCTGTTCATCTGATACCCGCTGCTCTTTTCAGTCCACTACCATTTCAAACTCACACTTTATTATTAGGTTGCTCTTCGACCACCTGAACAGTATTTTTTCTATTACCAGGAATCATTGATGCCAATTATAAAGGGGAAATCAAAATCATAGCCTGGACACCCTATCCTCCGTGAACGGTGGCACAAGGAAGCCGATTGGCACAATTAATACTGCTGCCAGCAATTCCCAGTTCAACATTGATCTTAAAACAACAATGAAATGCAGGAGGATTTGGGAGCACAGGTACCCCGCAAATTTTTTGGTCAAAAATCATAGGGGTGCAACAGACATTACTCACTTGACAAATAGGCTCTAAGTCTTTTACAGGCCTGGTCAATACCGGAGCTGATGTATTCATCATAGCACAAAAGCAGTGGCCTCCCAAGTGGCCTCTGGCACCTTCAACTGCGATCATTGCAGGAGTCGGTGGACAGCAAATACCTTAGCAGTCTGCAAAAGAACTGCAGATCATCAGTCCAGAGAGCAAGACTGCCACGCTGATGCCATATCTACTTGCAATCCCAGGAACTCTGTGGGGGTGAGACCTAATGACTCAATGGGGTTTGATCATTTCAACACATTTTTAATAGGGGTGTCTTGGTTTGAAAGACAGGTGTCTGCCAAGAGAGGTTGAACCCTCCCTTAGAACAAAGAATGGGATTTTTTCCCTCCCTCCGAATTATTTAATTTTGTAAATCAAGGGCTTTCAGGCAAAGGTATGGGAAAAAAAGAATATCAGTTCTTTACTAGTATCTATAAACAAGCAATAACAATAATAGCAACCACAACTAGAACCAGAAACCAATAGCAGATGACTTGTAAGCTGCTGAGCCTTTTCCCGTGTGGTGCAATCACGGTTGCAAGTAGCAGGGGCGCTGTTGAGCTCCCGGCTGGGCAGGGCAGGTGCGATGACTCCCCAGCGGCTGCAGGTGGCTCTGTGGCGCAGGGTCAGGTCAGCGTCCAGCAGCTGTAATGGCGGGCAGGCTGAGAAGGACGCAGGGCAGCGAAACAGCTCGGAGCAGCGAGAAAGCAGGGCGGCAGGGGCGGGCGCCGGCTCTCTCTCCGGCCAGCCAGCGAGGCAGCAAAGATTTCTGCAGTCACAGCAGATGCCGCGGTCTCGTGCGGCAGAGGGCGGGGGCAGGCAGCAGAGGCCGCGGGACTCTCCCGGCAGCAGCCGCGAGGAAACGCAGCCCGGGGGAAAACGTGCCCTTCCCCGTGGGGAGAAAAGGTTGAATCAAAGCTCACCCAGTCAGGAGAAGAGAAAAAAAACAGGGCACAGTTGGATTCCCTCTGGTCCCAGCCAAAAAGCAAAGAGCAGCCTCTCCTCTCAGCGTCCGAACCACGAGAGACCCGTTCCAAGGCCCGGCTCTTCCCTTACCCTGCCCTGCCCAAGCCCAGCTTTTGTCTTTTACAAAAGGCTTGATGGTTCTAAAACACCCAACTATTTGTTGCTTAGTAACAGGAACGGGGAGAAATTCTAATGTACTCAACCCCCGACAAGGGGCCACCAATGAAATGCCATTCCTCAAACTGACTTGGCTTACAGATAAGCCTGTTTGGGTTGATCAGTGGCCTCTCAAAGGCGAGCGGCTTCATGAAGCCCGAATTCTCAAACAAGAGCAATTGTGTTTGGGTCACATAATCCCTTCCACCAGCCCATGGAATACACCTATTTTTGTTATCCCTAAGAAATTGGGAAAGTGGAGGCTTTTACAGGATCTCAAGGCAGTTAATGCGGTAATGTCATCTATGGGACCGCTACAACCAGGAATACCTAACCCTACAATGATTCCAAAACATTGGGAATTAGCAATAATTGGTTTAAAAGGCTGCTTTTTCAAAATTCCTTCGCATCCAGACGGTGCACCTAAATTTGCCTTTTCTTTACCATCTGTCAATCATTGTTGCTGTTGAGCCGCTAGCAGAGAAGGAAAGCCCGGATTCTCAGCGTGGCATAGAAAAAGCGCTTTATTGTTTGAATCCAACATATATATAGACTTTTCAGAGGTCACCCAGATTGGTCAGTCAGAAACCTCCCCCTAGGCCTGATTGGCCAGGCCTGAACTGTCCAAATCTCGAGACACTGTTTTTAATAACATCCAAACTTTATCTTTGTTTATAAAACACAAAAGAAATTCTCATGGGAAAGACCTGTGCTAGCCACAAATCATGAGGCTCCCGTGGGACGATACCGGTGGGCCATGCTACCTCAAGGTATGAAAAACAGTCCTACTATCTGTCAATTTGTTGTTCACTCAGCAATACAACCAATACAGCAAAAATATCCATCTGTTTTGCTGTAGCACTACATGGACGATATTTTAATTACTTCCAACTGCTCCGCATTGTTACCTGATTATATTGCTGCTTTAAAAATAATGCCTGCCAGCAGAGGCTTATGGGTAGCCACAGAAAAAAATCCAAACAGAAGCACCTTGGAAAGACCTGGGCTTTAAATTACTTGACACAACAGTCACTCCACACCCAGTAACTTTAAAAACTGACATAGGCACTTTGAGTGATTTGGGAAAGTTACTGGAAACTGATGCCTGATTATTTTTGTCCTTTCTTTTTATACCCTTTTTATACATTTATATACCATTTCCCTTTCCTTGTACCCTTCACAAACACCCCTTGTACCTTAGCCCTACATGTTTATAACTCTTGAAGTCTGATATTTAGCTTAGTTTGGGGGTTCTCCAGGGGGGAAGACAAAACATTCAGAACTGTCTCAAAACTAGAGGCTCCAACCTTGGACAGAGCCTCCTCTCCGGAACATGTTTTTCTAAGCTAGGCTGTAGTCTCACTTGGGGGGGGGGTATAATTAGAATAGGGCAACAATTACTTCATTTGTTAAGTTTCTTATTGGGGGATTTTAGGTAGATATGCTAATTTACGAGGTCCATAAAATAGTATACGTTTTGTAGACGTGTGTGCTGTTCGGTGTGTTTTCCACCTTTGACGAGTGTGCACCTGGGATCCTATGGAAACCAAGGTAATACCCTTTTTCCCTATACTGCTGTGTCTGCCTCATATTTTTACCAGCTTTTAAGGCATCAGCACTATGAATTGGGTTCACCCTTTCCTGGGAAACACTGCAGAATAATCACCCCCCTTGTTTCAGTAGTTAAAAGGGGACCCAGATGTGTCGGGGTTTGACTTTGACTAAACACCAGGCACTTTGACTCTTTCTTGCTGCAAAAAAAAACTGTAAAAACACACAGTAATCTCGTGAGTTAAGTGAGATAGGACACTGGTAGGAGAATGCACAGAAGAAAAAGGGCAGACAGGCTCCAAACTTAAAGTTGCAAAAAGTGATTTAATTACCTAATAGAGTTGGAGGATAAATGCAAGGCAAAAATAAACTTTTCATACACTATTTTGTTCACTCACCCCCCTCCCTCTTACGAACCCATTTTCTTCACCCCCTTTCCTCTGTTTTAACCAACAAGCTCGGGTAGGGGGCAGGGTGTGGGATATTTTCTCAGTCCACAGAGCAGGTCCATAAATCTATTCATCACCACAATTCTTCTACTACAAATACTCTTTATCTCTACTTATCTCTCTCTCTCTCTCCGGACAGTTTTTTTCTGCTCTCACCCCCACCCTCTTAAGAAGCAGTCTCTCCGCATACCCCCCCTTCCCTCTTTCCAAACCAACAACATGGGCAGGGGGCAGGGTGAGGGGTTCTCTGGTCAGTCCAATCAGGGAGAGGGGTTCTCTACTTAGCCATGGGGTCCCTCCCACGAGAGACAGTCCTCTGGGAACTTCTTTGGCATGGGTCCAATCTCACGAGCAATATCCCATCCGAATTCTGCTGCAACATGAGTCTCTTTGTTCATAAGGTGCTGTGCAGACTCTGCTGAGCCGAGGCCAGGCTGCTTCCATCCCAGGAGCAAGGCCTTTCTCTCCCTTGCAAGGCCTTTGCAGTTTTAACTCTTCGATGAGACTCCAAACTGGATCACAGCTTTCTCCAGGCATCCACCTGCTCCTCTGGTGTGGGCTATGGGAGAATTTCTGCACTCCTGTGGACTCCATGGGCTGCAGGGGGACCTCCTGCTCCCCCCATGGCCTTCACCACGGCTAGCAGAGGGTTTTCAGCTCCGGTGCCTGGAGCATCTCCTCCCCCACCTTCTTCACTGACCTTGGCGTCTCCATGCTGTTCTCCCTTCACATATTTTTACCTCCACCTTCTCCTCCTCTAACTACAAAGAAGTGCGTGCCTACCTTGTTTTGATTTCTTCTTAAATATGTTTTCACAGAGGCGTAACTAGCTCCTCTAATTGGCCCAAACTTGGCCAGCAGCATGTCCATCACTCTCAGAGCCATCAGAGATTGGCTCTGCTGGACTTGATGTGAAAACTTCCAGAACTCTCACTCAGGACGCACAGAAGCCATCTTTGTGCCACTTTCCACCCCTCAGACACCTCCCCAGGCCTACCACAACAGCTTCTGAGGGGTTCAAATTTCTCCCAGATGTCAAAAAATACTTTACTGAAGTTTGGGCCAATCAAAACCACCACAGGCTATTAGAATGGATTTTTTCTACCACACACTTTCACAAAACCTATAACCACTCGAGATGGTTATTTGACTGCTGTTGATGGGATGACTTCAATGCCAGACTTTGTCAGGACATGATCCAGCAGTCATACATCTTCCTTATACTGCAACAGAATTAGAAAATCTATTCAGAGACTCACTGTCATTTCAAATTGCCTTTGCTGATTATAACACACAGTTTAGTCATTCAATACCTAGTCACATACTGTTACAATCCTTCAAAGAAGTCCCCTTCCAACCACGGGCGACAGCAGTCAAAGACACCTATCCCTGATGCAAAAATTAATTTTATTGATGGATCAGGAAAAACACACAAAGCTGTGACTGTGGAAAAACAACATGGGACATGTGGGAGTGCAGGGTGTTAGCTGTGAAGTCCAGCAGCTGCAGAAGTCTTTTGTCATCAGTTAATGTGAGACATTAAGAGAGATAAACTGAATTGCCCCTGGCAGGGGCTGAGACTGATAGTGAGGCAAGACTATGTTTACGTGATTAGCAGGAAGGATTGGGAATGATGAAGGTGATCAGTGACCCATTAAGAAAGTAAAACATGTAACCCTGGAAACCAAGTTCTTGTAACGGTTAAGTAAAGTTTGTAAGAGTGTAAGAACATGATGTTTTCTTTACAATAAATGGGACTTTGCATGAACCAGCCTGAGACCCCAATTCAATCGCCGACAGAAACATTTGATAACCTTTCAACCCTGATCTACCCAGCAAGTCAAGCTAGCAGCCGTGGGAGAGGAATTTTATCTCTTCTCACAGGAACCTATTAACATTGTGATTCTCTTTATGTTACAGGAAAACTGGGTTAAGGGCATTAGGCAATGGGACATGGAAGCACTGGGATGCGAATTTAGCAGAAGCCACTTGGCTGGTCAACACAAGGGGATCTGCTAACTGCCCTGGTCCCACCCAAACTAAGCTTCTAGACACTGTAGAAGGAGACAAGGTCTCTGCATTACATATAGGGAAGTGGCTGGGGAAGTCAGTGTGGATTTCTTCTTCCATGGGAAAAGGCAAACCCATTCATGGGATTGTTTGTGCCCAAGAACCCGGGTATACTTGGTGGGTAATGTGTGAGGATGGGGAGACCCAGTGTGTGCCTCAAGGAGATTTAACCTTGGAGAAGAATAATCTATGGTGTAAGTTGTATGTTTCAGGGGGTAAAGTAGCAGCAGTTACATGAACTGATGAAGAAGGAATTTTGCGAGGAGTAAGAATGTGACGATGAGCTGGGGTGGCATCAGTGGAAAACCATCAAGTGTACTACTTCTCCTGTCCTGACCCCTCTTCCTGCTGAAGTGGAGACCTGGGGGATGTGAAAGGACAGGCAATAAAAGTTAATGAAAAGAATGTATTTTTGAGTATAGAGATGGTTTAGGGATCTAGTTCAAGCTGAATATATGGCTAAGAAAGGATTCCGGTAATGAGAAATACATATAATGGAAGAATTGGAAGATATATAGATTCTATGGGATCTGAGTATGACACAAATGGTATGGAAAAAGGGGTGGAGATTGTATTGGGTCTGACTGAGGTAAAGCTGGCAGCCTTTCCAGTGCTGTGCTTTGCATTAGTGGCTGGAAGAGTGTTGATAACAGACCAGTGTTTTGGCAACTGCTGAGCATCGCTGCTCCCTGACATTCCTTCCCCCATCAAAGGGATGGGTGTCAGAGACTGAAATAGTTCATGCCTCAAACATTGATATAAAGTTTTGCTCATTATAACAAAAACTGTATAAAGAAGCTATAATCAAAGAAGCCTCCCTGAAGATACCTGACTGGGACTTTGAACTGAAAGTCAAACTGCTGAGATTAGGTAAAGGGAAACCTATTGTTCAGTCATCTCAGGCTGAGGGAAAGGTATGCATCCACAAAGGCCAAAGCCACCAGCTGCACTGAGAATCATCCCTTGCTTAGTTTGGTGTGCAGAGAGCACAGCTCACAGAAGCCAGGTTTGCACAGACTTCCCCCCCCAGCCGAGGAGGGGGGAAGAGGTTTGGAGTGCATGGCGTAACCTCTGGTCAGAGGCAATAAACACCCATCCTCTGTTACACAAACTGGCCCAGCTGTGGAACCCCCAACCCCACAGGCTACATCCACAGGACTTTCACGTGAGAGGCAGCTGAGGGGGAGTCATGATCCATCAAAGACCCCCCAAAGTGCTAGGCCTTGCACCACAGGACTGCAGGTGATGCAAGCAGAGTCTGCTGCAAGAGACTGCCCCTCCCCCGGGGGGACATGCCTGGACATTGCCACCTGGCCTGAGTGTATATTAACCCATGGGATTCTGTGCTTTCTGGGGGAAACCATACCACCAAGAAGACCAGCTGGAGAGGATCAACGCAACATTGTTGGGATCCATGGGTGGTGATATTTTCTTTGTTCTGTCTCTGTCACTCTCTTTCTGTCCCCCCCACCTTTCTTCCTACTCCTCCTTTTCTCTCTTTTCTTCTCTCTCTCTCTCTCTCTCATATTTACTATCAAATAAACCCATGCTATTGACAGGCATATGGTCTCGTTTGCACCTTAATTCGGGCAGAGGTATTTCTGAAGAACCTTAATAGGTGGATTTAAGGTGGACAGAGACACTCTCCAGCAATACCATGGGTGATGCATCTATCAAAACTTAATTCTATATCACAATTCTATCAAAATTAATTCTAAACATGGCTTTCAAAGTCCTTGCTTTCTGACTCCATAATAAAAGAAACTTAAAGTTCAGTCTCTGTTTGTGGAAGGACCGCCTTCCTGATGGCCAATATCCTGGCCATCATTAGAAGGATCATTTGGTTGATGTTCTGCATTCTGGTTATCATTTTGAGGTTGCCTGTTCTGTCTCTGGAGCCACAGGTCAGGGCGAATGCATGTTGCAGGCAGCCGTTGTACCCCAGTATCTGTGGAAATGCAAGCATACCCACGACCCTGGTTGCTAGGAAACCAATGACCAGGTACTTAAGAGACAAAAGATGTAGCCAGTGTGTGGTGAGGGGAGGAGAGAACCTGGCCTTTAGGACTTCACTTGCTTGTTGGGCATCAGAGGGAGAACAGGGGGAGCTGCTGTCTTCCTTTTGCTGTGACTGTGGGAGCCCCAGCTCTGCACTACCTTCTCTTCCTTGCTGGGTGAGCCTTCATTTGGGAAAAGCAGGGGATCCCCCTCCACCCCCCCCCCACCCCCCCCCAGAGTGCACACCTCCTCTGTCCAGCAGCTGCTGCGGAGGAGCCCAGCTGTAGCTGCCCCGTGCCCCGCCTGCCGGAATGCACTGCAGCTTCTGCCACAACTGCGGAGTTTCTGCCACCTTTTGCTCGCTGGCCCAGCCGGCCCTGCTGTTCCAGTTTGCAGCTCTGAGCTCCCTGCGCCTAACCCTGCTGTCTAGCTTGTCCGCCATTATCCAAGCAAGTGCGGGAGCCGACCTCGAGCCACAGCGCCCCCTGCAGATGCTCGGAAGTCATCGCACCTGCCCTCCCTGGCTGGGAGCCCAAGAGGGCCCCTGCTGGTTGTGACCGTAACTGCACCAAAGGGAAGGGTGTCTAGCAGCCCAGAGACAGCTGCCACTGAGTTTTCTGGTTTTGTTTGTTGCTGCTAATGTTGCTTGTCTGCCTCGTTATAGATACTAGTAAAGAACTGTTATTCTTCTTCTCATATCTTTGCTTGAAAGCCCTTGATTTCAAAGTTATAATAATTTGGAGGGAAGGGGGGGGTCATATTCTCTATTCTAAGGGAGGTTCCCACCTTCCTTAGCAGACGACCTGTCTTTCAAACTAAGGCAGATCTTGGCGCCCAAGTGGGACTTGAGGGCATTGAGAGAAAAGGGTGAAAAAGGAATAACTGTTTCTGGGTAACCTATGTTAGTGTGCTGAACATAAAAACCTCACTAAGTGGCACCATGTTGTCTAGCATCCCTTGGTTCGGCTGGCACATACTCATGGCCACATTTTTCCCATTCGTAACTCCCTATCTAAACATGGGTTGTATAACCTAGGCTATTGTGGCTGTTATCCAGTTCGCACAATGAGTCAATAAGGTGAGGAATTTATGGATTTTTCACGTCTTTTGGATGGCGAGCACATGGTTACAGGGGTTTAACACTGTGAGTGCATGTTTTTGGAGTCTGTTTGGTAATGATACCTTTTGTGAGGAGATAACACCGGGGGAAGTTTTTCCCAACCCTTCACCCATTTCTTTGGGCCTATCCCACCAGCACTTGAAGGGTTCAGATATTCTCTCAATGCTAATGATATCGTACAGTAGTTGGTGTTGCTGATAGGTCTATTCCACTTAGCATTCAGAGATGAAGTGAGACTGCCTTGGGAAACCACTCTAACATCTGCCCCAGGGACTAGGAATGCTGTCCCAGAGCCCAGGGATATTGCCCCAGAGCCGAGGGATACTACCTCAGAGACTAGAGATGCTGCCACAGAGCCCGAGGCTATCCCAGAGCCCGAGGGTGCCCCACAGCCTGACCCTGCCCAACAGCCTGCCTCAGAAAAGAACCGCCCGGATTGGGTGGGGGTATTGGTGGAGGAGATGCACAAGATATACCAGGTGCTGAGGGAATACACTTCCCCAGCTGGTGGGAAACACCCTCCTTGCCCCAAAGGGGAAGAGTCTGATGGTGCAGCACCAGAACCCACAGACATTACAACTGTCCAGGTTCCAGCTGAACAGCAAGGGCAGTCACAGCCAGCAGCAGTTGCCTCTGTGCAGCAGAAAAAGTATAAAACCAAATCAATATGCCTGATTTAGAGGACTAGAAGTTAGATAATGATTTACTAGGGGCTGCTTGCTAAAACAATATCTATCGCTTGCTTAAAAGTTTTTGCACTTGCCAAGCAGAAAGGGAGGGTGCAAAAGGAATGCAAGACCATTGATAGGAGTGAAGTAACCATGACCAGATATCCTGCTTTCGGACCCTGAAACCAGCTAGAGTCAGCTTTAAGGTTTGGACTTGGACCAGGAACTCAGGGAGCATGCACAAGGAGGCAGAGTGAAGAGTTCGTCCAAAGGAATACTCCTTACTTCATCCACCAGAGACTCCTGCCCACCAACACCAGACAACACTGCGCTTGCGCGAGCATATTTAAATGAACTTTGGACTCATTATAATACGAAGCGGGGATAGGTCATGAATATGTATAGGGGCATTGTGTAACTTCATGCATATGTAACCTGTAACCCGATATAAACCAAGTGAAGTGCTGCTGGCAGTGTGCATGCTTTTGGAGGGTTACCCCCATGCACCCCAGCACTGGAATAAAACATACCTACTTTAAAACTTTATGAGTTGTAGAGTCCATCCGCACGTCAAATTGGCACCCAGATGGGACTAAGTCTGCTTGGCTGCAGGATCGACTGAGGTGCACACTGAGATTTTCCTGGAGGAACTCCACTCCTCAGCCGCTCGCTGCGAGGGCAGACAACGACCATCTAATACGGTGGAAAAACAGTATGTTTTGGGTATAGGAAAGCCTGTAAGTCATATACGCTTGGCTAGGGCTGCTGATAAGTCATGGAGAGATGTCCCCATGCACAGCATAGTCCCTGTACTGAGTAGGTTAAGCTTGCAAGCAACCAGCTAGGGGACTGGGAACTGGCGGAGTAATTTGCCGACCTTAGCCGGCAGGGGGATTCGCTGGCTGATAGAGCAGCCCACTAGTGATCCTGGGGGTAGATCGAGTGAATCCAGAGAAAAACTATTTTGAATTGCTGCTAACACCAGTGTTTGTGTGAGTGTGTGTGTATGAGATGCGGACTGGATAGCCTGGATCTGCGAAGCAAGTGCAGAGCCTTTATAACCACGGTTTCGGATCCCCATGAGTGAAGCATGGAATGACTCCACAACTCAGATAGTTATGAAGTAGGTATGTGTTTATTCCAGCTGGGGTGCATGGGGGGTAGCCCCTCCAAAAACATGCACACCCTCAGCAGCACTTCACTTGGTTTATATTAGGTTACAAGTTACATATGCATAAAGTTACACAAAGCCCCTATACGTATTCATTACCTATCCCCGCTTCGTATTATAATGAGTTCAAAGTTCATTTAAATATACTCGCGCAAGCGCAGTGTCTCAGATTAATTGTGGGCGAGGGTCCCAAATGATTGATGATGGCGTGATCGATAGTCTTTCTCACAATGAACTGTTCACCCTGTTCCCTTGCGCATGCTCCCTTGGTTCTTGGTCCAAGTCCAAGCCTGAGAGCAAACTTGTACCAGTTCAGGGTCCAAGGGCGGGATGCTCGGTTACACTTAGTGGTTTTTCTCAATTATTTGGCTCTCTTCTCTCTATCCTCCTCGATACTAGGTAGGCACAAAATCATTAGGGGAATAATAAATGATCTACAGGAGGCAAATCTTAGTAAATCATTATCCAATCTCTGCCTTCTAAATCAGTTCAAAAGTTATTATTATTATTATTATCCAACTTCTAGTTCTTTTAAATTAATAATTTCTATTTTATCCTAAATCACAAGGGGACTGGCTGGTGAAGAGATGGTTTAATAAAGTTGGAATGAATGCTTAGTTATTGTTGGGAATTATTAGTTTTGGTATATTAGTGTTGTGTATTGGAATTTATGTTGTAATTTTTTGCTGTTGCTGTAAGAAGCCACGTCATGTTGTGTTAAGTATTAGCCGTGTGTTGTATAAATTGTTGTGTAGTTAATTTGGATTGGAGTCATTGCTGTGTGTGTTTAAATTAGGTTAGAGTTAGTTATATTTTACCAAGCCTTGTCACAGAGGATATTCCCCCCCTCCCCCCCGCCCCAGTGGCTATAACAAAGGAGCATAGCTCCTGACCTCTGAGTTTATGTGGATGCAGAACAGCAATTGCGCCATGGCATAATTTGTGGGTTTTAACACAGTGCCGGTTTTGTGAAGTCAAGCAATATTGTGCTTCCACTGAGCTGCTAGAAGGATGTGTGGATTGTAGACAAAATAAAGGTTAGAGCATCAAAAAGGTTGTGTGTGGATGAGAGCACCAAGTCCCCTTTCTTAGTGGTTTGATTTTAGAAGAATATTGGGAGGTAACTGTTCATCAACTTTGTGAAAAGAGACTTAAAAAAAAAAAGATAAAAAGACAAGACTTAGATAAAGAGCATACAAAGAGTGGTTAGTTCACTACACAGGTGACCTGGAGTGGGTAACACAATATTTAAGTGAACTTTAATTTATAAAGGTGGTTTTCTTAGTGGTTTAATTTTGATTTTTGGGACAGAGTGGTAAAGATATGAGTGTTTGATTATGGTTAGGAGCAATAATTATAGTGTTGTTAGTATTTTTAGGAATTTGCTGAGTAACACAGGTTTATGAGTACAGTGGGTGTACACTGTATATGTGCATGTTTGTGTAATATATTAAAGCATTTCACCATGGCCAAACCACGGAGAATGCCACTTCTGCAGTGGTTTAGCCTTGACCTTTCCTCCCTTTTTCTCTCTTCCTAGTAGCTTGACTTTGAGTGAAATAAATGAGATGTGTGCTTGATGCCAAAAATATTTCCTTGCCCTGAATGTAAAAAACAATCATTGCAAGGCTTGGACACTGTACGAGTGTGCTGCATGCTATAAAGGGTGGTATCGTGTTTCTACCCTAAGAGCAAAGTGGTGTCAGGCGTGTGAGGTATTCAGTCTTAAATGAAGCTTTAATGCCAGTGGGAGATGATTACATTATGGTTAAAGGAACAACTGGCCAATCTGAAAAAACATATTTTTGTAAACCTTTAAAGTATAAACTTGAGAAGCAATGGGGTATTCACGAGTTTTTTTACATGCCCAAATCTCCAAAAGCCCTTTTGGGCAGAGACCTGTTGGAGCAATTACAAGCAACCATTACGTTCAAAAATGGGGAAATTACTCTGGAGGTAAATGATTAACAGTATGTAGAAGTATTAAGCTTCATGTTAGTAACTACAGAGGCTGAGGGAGAAATTAGTGAAGAAATTATGAACTAAGTATTCCCTGGTGTATGGGCAACAAACGTACCTGGGAGAGCTAAGAATGCACCCCCATTACAAATTAAGTTGAAAGAAGGGAAACAACCAGTCAGGGTTAAACAATACCCCCTTAAGAAGGAGGACAAAGAAGGAATTAGCCTGGTGATTGAAAACTTTTTGCAGCTAGGACTATTGAAAGAGTGCAAATCTTAATTCGGGCAGAGGTATTTCTGAAGAACTTTAATAGGTGGATCACAAAAGGACCCCACACTGGAGCAGGGGACGGACTCCTCTCCCTGAGCAGCGGCAGGAACAATGTGTGATGAACTGACCATAACTCCCATTCCCTGTCTCCCTGCACCGCTGAGGGAAAGGAATTAGAGCTCAGGAAGGAAGGAGGGTGTGGCATTACAGCATGTTGACAGCAGTGACAGTGAAACTATGGACTTTGAAAGCCAGACTGATCTTCTGTCTTTGGTGCAGAAGAAACCTTGGGATCAGTAAACAAAGACTGATCACAAGGGAAGTAGGAGGAGTACGTGAAAGGCTTGTGAAACTGTGGGTCTGTGCGAGATTAGAAAGACATCGCTTGTTACTGTAATTGGTGGTGTTTACTTAGTACCATAAAAGGTAATGGTGTGGAACAAGGTAATTGATTGGAGTGCACTTTGGTGTAGGGTTACTTCTTGTTTGTGTCACAATACATGGGAATTTACTGCTGCCCAATAAACGTCTTTGCCATACCACCGTGAAGTCCGTGTTTGCCTTAATGCCACAGGAGGGGTGAGGGGAAGGTTTTTTTAAGATTTATTGTGCTTCTCATTATCCTGCTCTGATTTTGTTAGTAATAAGTTCAATTAATATCTCTAATTCTAGTCTGTTTTGCCCGTGACAGTATTTGATGAGTGATCTCCCCTGTCCTTAGCTCATGAACCTTTCATTTTAATTTTTCTCTCCTGTCCAGTTGCAGAGGGGAGTGATAGAGTGGCTTTGGTGGGTACCTGGGATTCATCAAGGATCAAACTGAGGCACGGGATTGACTCCACAACTCAGATAGTTATGAAGTAGGTATGTGTTTGTTCCAGCTGGGGTGCATGGAGGGTAGCCCCTCCAAAAGCATGCACATCGTCAGCAGCACTTCACTTGGTTTATATTAGGTTACAGGTTACATATGCATAAAGTTAGACAAAGCCCCTATACATATTTATTACCTATCCCCGCTTTGTATTATAATGAGTTCAAAGTTCATTTAAATATGCTCGCGCAAGCGCAGTGTCTCAGATTAATTGTGGGCAAGGGTCCCAAGTGATTAATGAGGGTGAAATCGGTAGTCTTCCTCACGATGAACTCTTCACCCTGTTCCCTTGCGCATGCTCCCTTGGTTCTTGGTCCAAGTCCAAGCCTTAGAAGTAACTTGTACCAGTTTTTGGGGTCCGAGGGCAGGATGCTCCGTCACACTCAGTAGTTTTTCTCAATTATTTGGCTCTTCTCTCTATCCTCCCCCGATACTAGGTAGGCACAAAATCATTAAGCGAATAATACATTGTCTTCAGCAGGCAAATCTTAGTAAATCATTATCCAATCTCTGGCCTTCTAAATCAGCTCAAAAGTTATTATTATCCAGCTTCTAGTTCTCTTAAATTAATAATTTCTATTTTACCCTAAATCAAAACCACACCTATGCTGCCCTTACTGAAGAACAGTGAAAGGAAGAAGTAAAATTGCTTCTTACAGTGACTAGGACTAGGTATAGATAAAGTTGGCATCGTTTCAGTTCAGGATGTTAGATCAGCTAAGGAATCACAGGAGTAGATTTGATTCCACAGAACTCAGGAAAGTATGCATGAACTTTTTAGTTCTGTGACCTATAACATGATCAAAGACTGTGAAAGGGAGCTAGGAGATTTGTTTTGTAAGGCTCATCACATTGATACTGTAGTGGTTTGACCTTGGCCAGCAACTAAGTACCCACCAGCTGCTTCCTCACTCCTTCCCCTCCCTGAGCAGTATGGGGGAATCAGGTCAAAAGGAAGAAACTACTTGTGGGTTAAGATAAAGACAGTTTAATAAGTGAAGGAAAGAGAAAAAAAGCACCAAGTGATGCAAAGGCACTTGCTTGCCACCTCCCAGAAGTAGACTGATGCCCAGCCAGTATCTGAACAACCACTACTTTGGAAAGACTACCCCATCATTTTTTTATTGCCGACCATGATGCTATATGGCATGGAATATTCCTTTGGCCAACTCAGGTCAGCTGTCCATACTGTGTCCCCTCCCAACTTCTTGCCTACTTGCTGGTAGGGCAGAGTGAGATACAGCAAAGAACTTGACATTTTGCAAGCACTGTTCAGCAATAGCCAAAATATTGCTTAGTTACCAAGACTCATTTGTTGATAAATCCATATCATAGCATCATACTGGACAAGCTCCCAACAGGCTGAAATGAAGAAAGTTAACTCCATCCTAATCAGACCCAATATATAAAATTACTGATGCATTTAAGATATTCATTGGTATGTTATCAACAGCAGTTTAGTCACAAATCCAAAACATAGCACCATATAGGCTGCTATGAAGAAAATTACCTCCATCCCATATAGATCCAGTACAGATACAAATTTTATTTTTCTTTTGCAAATCTCTTTCACAGCTGGTGAACATCTTTAAAATCTAACTTTATGCATCACCTAAATGATAATGTAGTAGCAGCGGCCTGCTGCAGCCATCCCAACCTTAATAACAGCTCTGTTCCCATAGGAAAGCCCATACCAAGGATTAACACCAGACATAAACACCTATACGAGAATGCTTTGATCTACCCAGAAAGCTGGGTGGATGTGTGAATGTGTGCATGCGTGTGCGTGCGTGTGCATGCGTGTGCATGCGTGCATGCGTGTGTGTGTGTGTGTGTGATAAGAGAGCAGAAACGTTGCTCTATGGGTGCTTGGTTTTGTGTGGTTGTTTTGTCTTTCCTGCTGCCACTGATCCCAAAACTTGTACACAGAAGAAACACATAAATACTGAAGTGTGTATAATAAAGACTGATCCTGCCAGATGAGAGCAGAGGTCTGTGTTATTATTTGTCAAACTGCTGCAAAGGCGCTTGTACCAGGACTTCACCAGTGAATCTCCGGTGGCAGCTCCGCGTTCAAACCAAGCTGCGTGTGTAGGGGATGCCCGACCCTTCGTCTCTACTTGCTGGACAGGTGAGATGTGAACGCAGAACTATGGGACAGGCTACGTCCCACAAGCATAAGTTTTATTTAGAAATTTTACAAAGAATTTTAAAAGAACAGGGATTTAAAACCCCGACAGTTAATTTAGCCACTTTATTAGTATGGTTGAATAAAATTCTAATGTATTTCCCCCCCCCCCCCCCACAGTTCCTACAATGCTAAAGTGTGGGAAAACGTGGGAGTTGAGTTAGAGGTACAGAAAGAGCAAGGGTGACCAGTCACGGATGATATGTAAGTCACATGGAAAACTGCATACTGCTTTAAAAACTTTGCAGCTTGCTGAGCGCCCTGTTGCAGATATTTTTCCTTTTGATCCTGTTCCTATCAAGCCGGAGAAAAAGCCTGATTTTTATCCTCCTTTAACTCCCGTAAAAATTCAGCTGCTGTGTTTTCTACTACAGCTCAAGTGTTAGCTAACTCTTATCCTCCTCCCACGATTCCCCTACCTGATTTACTGCTGCAATCCCATGCACCTCCAACAT
Source organism: Entomyzon cyanotis (assembly GCA_024500445.1). NCBI lineage: Eukaryota > Metazoa > Chordata > Aves > Passeriformes > Meliphagidae > Entomyzon > Entomyzon cyanotis. The sequence goes on along the minus strand of JAKEPQ010000339.1, from coordinate 188,564 downwards.
TAATAGAGGGAGATATTCCCATGTTATTGGCTATGCCTGTCAACTGTCAGCCTAAGAAACCCCCTCACTATGTACAACCTCTGATACTACCCCCTGCCTCCATACAGATGATCTTGTGGTCCTTATGGGAGAGGACAGAGCACAGGATGCAGATGCAGTACCAGTGTGTTGGTTTTGCTTGGCCCAGTTTTTGGTAGTGGGGGGGGCCACAAAGATAGCTCCGGGGAGAAGCTTCTGGAAGCTTCCACCATGCCCAGCAGAGCCAATCTCTGATGGCTCTGACTATTATGGACATGCCACTGGCCAACTCACAGAAGCACTCCAGTGTCGCTGTTGAACCGCTAGCAGAGAGAAGAAGTCCAGGTTCAAAGTGTGGCATAAAGAAAATATTTTATTATTTTGATTCCAACTTATATAGACTTTCAAAGGTCACCCAGATTGGTCAGTTCGAAACCTCCCCCTAGGCCGATTGGCCAGGCCTGAACTGTCCACATCTCGAGAAACTGTTTTAATAACATCCAAACTTTATCTTTGTTTATAAAAACACAGGAAGAAGAGAGAAAGAATTCTCACGGGAAAGGTCTGTGCTAGCCACACTCCAGCAGTTTGCTGTGCTTTGGGCATCTCCTTTCAGCCAAAACCCAAACCTTCCCTCTTCTCCTTGCATTTGCGCTTCCTGCTTTTCCTCCCCTTGGGGAGCAGGAGCATCCATAAACTTCTGCACTATGTTGCATAAAGCAGTGGTGGCAAGGGGGCAGGCAGTCCCCTGCAGCCGCTCCATGCTCCACTTGGGGCCGGGAGACTTGGACACCTGCACCACGCGGCAGGCCCCAGGGGGCCCCTCCAGGGCCTCACAGCTCAATCTGTGAATGTTTTTTTCAAAGTACCTTTTAATTAGTGAAACTGAGTTGTATTTAATTTGTTTCCAGTTTCCACAAAGAGAAAGCATTGCACCGGAATAAAGGAGAAATAACAATAATAATAAGAAATTGTATGATAAGAAAGTTGGGCAGGGGAACCAAATGAAATAACATCTGTGTTAAAAGCAACAGTAAAACCCCCATTAACCTGGGTAAAATTCCCTTAATAAGAATTGCTGGGGTGCCTGAAATTCAGTAACATTGGAGGAGTAAACAGAAGTTGGCTAAAATCCAAAGCAAAATGTTTCTGGCTTGGGTAACCTGAAGCTCCTTTCCCCCCTCTTCTCACTATTACTGCATAGCCTGATATTCCACAGGTTTTCTAGTTTTGCTGGATTTCACTAGGACAGAATACTTCTCCTGGAGAGCCCGTATTTTGTATACTTTGTCTCTTTTCTGAGGTTACAGGTTACAACAATTTTCAATCCAAATCTCTGAAAGGAAAACCCACTATATAACTTAAAATTGAAGGGTTATCTTTTACAGGAACTACATTTTTTCTGAAGCTGTCTCAGAATTAATGATTTTTCTCCTGCGTGCAGACTGCTGACATCACTGGAATCACAGGCCTACAAGTAAGAGGTGAACTTGATAACATCAACATTGAAACCATAGGGTAAAATTTATGGGTTTTGTACGTAGCCCAGTTGTTCAAAGAGCGGAGCATGTTGGCACCAGTCCAGCAAAGTATTTAGAGGATGGCTGGGACTCCTAATGTGCCAACAGAACTCCAGAGTTGTTTAGGTAGACTAGTGGCCTTGAAAGGGATAAGCTAATTAAAGGCAAACCAGCTAGTACAAAAATAATGACAGGCAGCACACATATTTTCTTCTACTAGTACCTGGAATGCAGCTATTTTTTGTGGTCCCATAGAAATCAAGGAAGTAGCATTTATTGCGTGATTTTCAGGCTATCCCTAGTCATAAAACCCATGGGTGCCCTGTAGCCAGGCACCCCAAATCTTCCTTTGTTGCCCGGGATTGGAACTTGTTATTGATTTAAAAGACTGCTTTTCTACTATCCCTTTGCATCCTGATGATCAGGAGTATTTTGCCTTTTCTGTCCCATGCGTTAATATCATTGTATGGTGCTCCCTCAGGGGATGATAAATAGCCCTACTATTTGTCAGCATTTTTGTGGCCAATGCCTTGGCCCCTGTGCAGGCCAGGTATCCTCAAAACATAAGTTTTCATCGTATGGATGATATTAAAATCATCACAGTATTATATAATTATTCCCTTGATGTTTTGTCCTTAAATATTTATATCCCATTGTCTTGGAGTGATGTTATGATAATCCTTTATCCCCTATCGTTGGCTTATATGCTCAAAAAAATGTGGTCCTGTCGCTTTAACTACGTTCAGCCGCAGAGAGAAACGCGGGTTGTTTTGAAAACTTTTTCCCCAAGCCTCGCTTCGAGGGAGGATTCTTCGCTCGGCAGAGACTGCGCGCTGTGACGGCTGTCGGAGTGGGCTCTGTTCCGGTTCTTTTTTTTCTTTTCTTTTTCATTTTCTTTTTTTTTTTTTCTTCGTTTGGACCACTTTTCTTCGATCTGCTTTGTCGCCCGAAGACCCAAGGGACCCAGAGGACAGCAGAGCTCTCGGGAAGCTCCACCCGGCCCCGGGGAGGGCCCCGGAGGAGAGGGGCTGTGTCTGAGGAAAAGGACTTTTTACTCAGGTTTAATAACTCCTTTTCACCTTGGTTTTCCCCTTCCCCTGTGCCTTGCAGGGCACTCTGCGTGGTTTTGTTAAATAAATAGTTTTTTCTTCACTTCCATCTAAGAGGTTCTGTTGTGGGTGGGGGAGGGGGTGTCGGGGCCCTTCGCTCTCGGAGGAGAGAGAGTTTTATCATTAATCCAGGACACCCATTAGCTTTAATACTCCAAGTTCAAATCTATTGTACTGGCAATCACAAAAAGCTGTCTTATGATCTACAAACTGAGCAGGTTTTAAATGTAATTTGCCAAGACATACAAAGTAGTCATTTTTCTGAGTAAAGCTGCACGTTGAAAAATCCTGGCAAACTTATGCTTATACCAGAAAAGTACTGACTGTGAACAGGCATTTTCAATAATGTTTATAGTTACCATAAGCTATTATCAAAAATAAATTATGTAAAATCACAAAGTATTAGCCACACCTTTATAATCTTTCCAATAAATCCTGCCCTCAGCCCTCTAGAGTTCCATGTTGCTGCTATTTCATTTACAAATCAGTTGCTCACTTGCATATCGTTCACTGATGTTTAACTATTGTGTGACAAATTATCAGTAACTTTCTGGTGATGATGGAGTCACAATGAGTTAAATTCTGTTCTATCTGAAACCTTTAAAGGGACACTCTCAACTTTGAATCTAGTCACTGGAGAAGAAGTGAAGTCAGAACTCTGGCTGTTGCTCTTAACTTCCACTGACTTTTGTCCTCCAGCAATTAACGCTTTTTCCCCGTTGCTATGCAAGTTACTCAAACTTAAGGGTACTAGTGCCTACAGAGGGCTCTGTGCCTAAAGTAGCCATGTGCACAAATTGAGCCTAAAATTTGCTTTTGCCAGTGCTTAATCAATAATAAATTGTTGTTCAGACAAATAATTTAGCTTGTAGTTGATAATGTCCCTTTTAAATATCATAGACTGGGAGTTGTGACTTGTGTTTGTCTATGTAGCAATACATAATGCTGTTAGAGTGTGTCATTCTTGTGTTGCTAACTGATTCCGTTACCTCAGTGTCCTGGATTAGAGATAAAATTCTCTAGGTGGAGAGCGCTCCAAACAAACGCCTCCTCCGAAAGCCAAGGGCTCTGACACCCCCTTCCCCCACCCACAACAGAATTTCTTAGATGAAAGTGAAAAAAAACCTATTTATTTAACAAAACACTCAGAGTGCCCTGCAAGGCACAGGGGAAGGGGAAAACAGGGGAAAAGGAGTTATTAAATCTGGGTAAACAGCTGGTGAACTTTAGTGTCCTTTTCCTCAGACGTAGTTTCCCCTCTCCGGGGGTCCCCGGGGGGGGCGCTAGGCGGAGTTGCTCCAGTAGCTCCCTGGAGGATTCTCGTCTGCCATCCTCCGGGGCTCCTTGGGTTTTCTGGGTGAGAAAGCAAATCGGAAAAAAAAAAAGGGTCCAAAAAAAAAAAAAAAAAAGGCAAAGAAAAAAATCACAGGAACAGAACTAGCAACTTTGACAGCCGTCGCAGCAGAAGTCTCCGGAGAGTGCTTTCCTCCTCCGAGCTCCCCCGCAGAGAGGCTTGGGAAAGAGTTTTCAAAACAACCCGGGCTTCTCCCAGCTGCTGAATGCAGTTAAAGCTACAGGACCACATTTCTGAGCATACAAGCTAACGATGGGGAATACAGGATTATCATAACATCACTCCAAGACACTCAGATAGATGATCCAAGTTCTTTATAATTACTTCAGTAACTTGTGAAAGTTAAAACTCTGGCCATCTGGGTACTTAAACTGGCTTGCTATATGGCATTACTACAGAAAATTCTCAGCTAACAGCTGACATATAGGGTGACAGAACAATCTACTTAGAATGGATTTTTTTTTCACCAAATACACCTAAGAAAACGATCACTAACCTGATAGACCTCTGTGTATCTTTAATTAGGATTCATTTACCACTGTTTCTTGACAAAACTCAGACATTTTTTCACACAGCATTGGCAGATTTTGTGGGACAAATTTTCTTTCTCTTTACCTCCAGTAAAACTGTTGCAGAATGTTGTTCACTTGCCTTTAACACTAACAAGCTAATTTGTGCCGTAGCCTGTTGTGATAAAAGCTGCAGGTTCCCCACCCATTCCTTCCTTAATGTGTTTACCCATGGCCTATTGTCCTGCTTTCCCCACCCCACGTGGTCCTGGCCACTCCCTTGGGTTTTCCCTATTGGTTCCTGTACCCTAACTCCGCCCATGTACTGCCCCTGTGCCCAGAGATTTCTGGCTATGTGCTGTCCCCGCCGCCTCTGTTTCCCTAGAAATCTCCTCACTCTCCGCCATGTTGTTGTCTATGCTCATGCGTCTATGCATGTAGATCTCTGTGCACATGGGTCTGTGCACGTGAGGTCTTCGCCCATGAGGCATCTCTGCCTCTGGGAGGTCTTTGGCCTCTGGGGCACCATGTGAATAAACAGCTTCCATGGACACCGTGTGTAGACCCTCCTCAACTCCTTTACTGCCGCCGGTTGTGGAACAGCAGATGAAACCAGAGGTAGCCTTTCGGCTCCCCGGCCGGGTAATGCGCGGTGACCAGCCCTCAGAGGGAGAGTTTGGTGCACTGAGGCACCTACCCAGGCTGGGCAGAGATGCTCTCCGGTAAGGTCTGCTATAACATCCTCTAAACCGCAACAGTAGCCCTATTCCTGGTGCATGGAATGTTTTTTATTGACAGATCAGGATGCATAGCGAAGGCAGTCATTACATGGCAGGAAGATCATGAATGGAATTATGCAATAAATCAAACAGGTGGTTCTACTCCACAGATTGAACGTTGTGCGGCAGTGTTAACTCTGAAGATTTTTACACAAGAAGCAGTCAATATGATTAATGATTCCAAATATGTTGTTAATGTCATAATGTGAATACACAGAACCTTTATAAAGGAAATTAGCTGTAAGACATTATTTGATGCTACATATATACATTCCTTTGGTCGTTTGCAGCTTGTTCATGTTACCATTGATTACTTAGCTAAAAATAAATGATAAAGCTAAACTGGCTGCCTTAAAAACTTTCACATAACCTTGTGTAGTTATTTGCAAGAAATGTATCATTTCAAGAAATTTTCCCACCTGATATTAATAAAGGCTTGTTTGTAGAATATTTTAGGGAAACACTACTAGTCAAGGCCTAGGCTCTGGCCAAGCCCTGGCCCTGGCTGGTTGGGAAGTAGGCCATCAGACCCAGGTGTTTCTGCACTAAAAATGTAATCAAGTCACTTTGACTTGCTGATTTGGGCTCATAAAAGCTGTACCCCCTTTCGGGGTAAACTTGAAAGCCTTACCTGGGAAAGGTTCTCCAGGTCCTCACTGTAAAATGGGGCTCTTGCAGACTCTGGATAATGGTAAAGTATTTAGGCAGTTGCTGATGTATCTTTCTAAATAAGTATCCTTTTTCTCATGTAGTAATGATTAAATGTATTACCTTGCTTTTTTTTGTTTGGTGCTAAAGCTGAGCACATAGTAAGCTTCTTGTTTTATTACATATACTGTTTCACTTTTGTGTTGCTTTAATGTTCATAGTAAGAGAAGCACATGTTATTTAAACAAAAAAGGGGGAAAGGGTATGCATGTGTTCTAATTGCCAACAAGAAGGACCTTTACAGCTCTACTACGAGACAATAACTTGTGCTGTTTCTTTTGCTGATTTCTTAGGGAAAACCTAATTTCATGTACCATTTCACACATTCCTTCAGGCTTTGAACTCTCTCCCACTAAGTGTTAACTCCTTTTGTCGTCTTAGCCCCAATTCCAAATACCGCAACCGTGTTTATTATTGTGTTGGTTTGAAAACAAACCAGTGGGAGATCACAAGTCCAGATTGAAATTAAAAATAAGTCAAATAATACAAGGAAAAGCACTGACAAAGTCAGATACAACCTAACACCCTGTTAGGGTGGTAGTAGCAGTCCAACTGAAGTAGTCCAGTTGAAGCGGTGATCCTGTGAAGGTCTAGTCTCCAGCTGAAGATCCAGTGGTAGCTCTTGTCCTCTGGGAACCCAGTAGACCGGGCTACCTCAGGCAGTTCCAAGGCCAGGTTATATCCAGGTGGGAACACCTGGCTCCTCCCTCCTGGGCAAAGCATCCCACAATGGGATGAGATAAGTCCATGAATCACACGGTGGGTCCCTGATGGCCCATTGCCTGTCATCCGGAGTGGGTCATTAGCAGGTGATAGCAGCTAACGGCCCACAGCTGGTGGTAATAGAATACTTAAACACATCTATATTGCAACCTAGGACAATTATTCATTGTTCTATTGACTTATTTTCAGACCTTTTAGATGCCACTGCATACTCTGGTGAATCTGCAAGGGATATCACCACCTTCTCCGTGCATTTGCAACAAAGGGTCAGCCACAGAAAATTCACACTGATAATGGCCCTGCTTATCAATCTAATTCTGTTGCTATGTTTTTACAGACCTGGGGTCTTTGCCAGTTCTTTGGAATTGCCCACAACCCCTCCTCTCAGGGGCTTGTGGAACAGATGAATTGCACACTCCTACATCGGCGCGTGGAACTATGGATTCCTGTGAATCTTACATGGGAATGGGAAGAAGAGTTAAGAGTCATGTATCTAAAACACTCGTTTTTAAAGGAGTCCAAATGAACTAAGAGATTTATTGCTTGGCTTATTGCCTACTATTGCTATTGCTGCCTTAACAGAATCAGTAAAAACAGCTCATGAAGTTAGCTCTGTAATGAGTAACTTCACAGAGGAGCTACAAATGCAAGTAGCAATTGATCAACAAATACTGTCACACTTAGATGCCCTTAAGGCTGCCTTGCTATGGGTAGGAGAAAAACAAGATGCCCTAAATACTCACTTATGCCTTCACTGTGATTGGCAGCACACTATTGCTAACGTGTGTAACCCCTGAAAAATGGAACAGCTCTGAAACTTCCTGGGATAAGGTGAAGGCTCATTTAAAAGGCATTTTCTATAAATATGGATAGAAACATAAATGCATTAAGAGATAGCATTAGAAAACAGTCTCAAAAGCTTCAAACCATGTCTGCACAGAACTTCTATGATACACTCGCTCACAGCTTTACCTGGCTTAACCCAAAAACTTGGTTTGAGTGACTGAATTTATGCATATGGCTGTTTGGAGCTTAGGGGATGGGTCTTCTTTTGTTATTCTCATTACAGGACTTCTGATAAGCCTTTAGATTTTTGTCTTGGATGTGCTTTGGAGTCCTTGATATCTCACTTAAAAAGCATACCCATGCCATCTGTTTTCATGGATGTGTTATGAAGCTCAGAGAAATATTTGTGAAGTGTAATTAAAATTCAAATCTAAACTCACCAAAAAGTGAGAATTGTAATGAGTTCTTGTTACGAATGGAGACAGGGGGTTTATAGATTTCTGCCAGTTGCCTAGGTCTGTGAAAACTGGCAGTTAACCTATTTGGAGCGACTAGCACCCCCAGACCCAGTCTTGTTCACAAGTTCTTTAATAATGGCCGATTTGGGTCTAATATAAAATGGATTATTGTTTATTAGACACGAGAAATAACAGAACAAGGAGCTAAACAAATTATATACTACACAATACAGGAAAAACTACAAATAGCTAAACAAATTATATAGTACACAAAATAGGAGAAACTACGAATAGCTAAAAATGCAGCGTGCAAAAAGTACCTATTATTGTTATTATTATTGCTAGCAAAGGAAAAATACAATTTAGGAAACCAATGATCTTACCAAAATCCAATTTTGGTGCTGGGATGCATCAGAATCCTCTCTCAATCCTTAGGAAGTTACCACAGAGTTGCGTCCAGACTCTGGGGAGAGGCTTTCTCACGCTCCAGTGTCCGTGTAGAAAAGCTTCTACCTTTGTGAAAATTAGTGTGTCTTTTATAGTATAGAAGTGTGCCTGCTTGGTCACATATGCACTTTTTGTTTCTCTTTTCACATCCTCTCTCCATACCAAAATATGAATTCAAGGTTAGAGGTCTTAGACTTTCAGGCGCTAAGAGATAACCCCTGCCAGGCTGTTGACCCCAACAGGGTTATCTATCTTCTGCCATTGAGCAGAAGGAGGGGGAGGATGACGTCCTGCCACAGTTCTGTTCCCTTCAGAGTTGTGCTCAACCTGTGTGGTGGGTCAACCTCGGCTGGCCTCCACATGCCCACCCAGCTGCTCTCTCACTTCCTCTCCTCAGCAAGACAGAAAGAAAATAAGATGAAAAAACCTCACAGGTCAGGATTAGGACAGGGAGACCACTCACCAATTACTGTCACAGGTAAAACAGACTCAACTTGTGCAAGACTAATTTCATTTATTATCAATTAAAAATAGAGTAGGATAGTGAGAAACAGAAAAAAAAATTTAAAAACACCTTCCCTCCACCCTTATTCTTATTCCCAGGTTCAACTTTACTCCTGGCTCTTCTATGTCCTCCTCCTCCACCAAGTGGCACAGGGTGATGGGGAATGCGGGTTGCAGTCAGTTCATAAAGCTTTTTCTCTGCCACTCCTTCATTCTTGCACTCTTCCTCTGCTCCAGCATGGGGCCCCTCACACATGAGACAGTCTTTCACAAACTTCTCCAGTGTGGGTCCTTCCTGGAGGCTGCAGTTCTTCATGAACTGCTCCAGCATAGATCCTTTCCACAGGGTACAGTCCCTCAGGAACATGTTGCTCCAGTGTGAGTTCTCCATGGGGCCACAGTTTCTGCCAAAAAACTTGCTCCTGCATGGGCTCATCTCCCCAGGCCACAGTTCCTGCCAGGAGCCTGCTCCAGCACAGGCTTTCCACAGGGTCACCGCCTCTTTCAGGGCACATCCACCTGCTCTGGTGTGGGGTCCTCTGCAGGCTGCAAGGCGGACATCTGCTCCATCATGGCCCTCCATGGGCTGCAGGGGGTCAATCTGTATCACCATGGTCTTCTCCACAGGCTGCAAAGCAATCTTTGCTTCGGTGCCTGGAACACCTCTTCCCCCTACTTCTTCACTGACCTTGGGCAGGCTTACTTATCTCACATTTTTCTCACTCCTCTCTCTCACAGCTGCTGTGTAGTGTTTTTTACCCTTTCTTAAATAAGTTATCACAGAGTTGCCACCAACATCGCTGATTGGCTCAGCTTTGGCCAGCAGCAGATGTGTTTTAGAGCCAGGTAGAACTGGCTCTGTTTGACATGGGGGCAGTCCTGTCTCTTCTCATGGAGGTCACCCCTGCAGCCTGCCCCCCCCCCCCGCCAACAAAGCCATGCCATGTAAGTCTAATATACCCTGTTAGATATTTTATAGGATTTAATGTTCAATAGCTTCTTTATAAGCTTGAGGAGCTATATAAAAACCTGACTTCGATACTGTCTGGTTTTATATTTTTGTGTTGGAGATTATTAGCAAAAAGGTTATGTATCATTGAATAGGTACTTTGATGTATGCACATAAGAATAAATATATAAATATAATGCTGTTTTTATAAGCTTTAAAATAGGCAGATGTCGCTGTTGAACCAGTAACGGAGCGAAACTCCGTTAACAGCACACACAAAGTCAAGCGGAGAAGAGACTTTATTATGAAACATCTGAGTTTTATAGTATAGAGAAAGGCATTCGGATTGGCCAACAATCACCCACCCCTCAGGGTGATTGGCAGAGGTGTCTCAACATCCATTCCAAAACATTCTCTGTTCCCATAGTGTTTATCTTATGTTTTCTCATATCTAATGAGAAAAGGAAAAATTTCCCATGAAATCTGTACATCTGTACATCTGTGCATCAGTACAGTCACAGCTCCCCCTTTTTGTTTAAAAACCAAAAGGCATTGCTTGTGATCCTCTGTAAGTCCCTTGAAGAAGGGAGAACAAACTCAGCATAAAGGATCTGCTTGGTAATGACCAGTTACCAAACAGAGCCTAAATTGAATACCGATAAGGGGTCTGCTCGGTAGTGGCCAGTTACCGAACAGAGCCCAAACCAGATGCTGATTTAAGGTGGACAGAGAGACTCTCCAGCAATACCATGGGTGATGCATCTATCAAAACTTAATTCTATATCACAATTCTATCAAAATTAATTCTAAACATGGCTTTCAAAGTCCTTGCTTTCTGACTCGATAATAAAAGAAACTTAAAGTTCAGTCTCTGCTTGTGGAAGGACCGCCTTCCTGATGGCCAATATCCTGGCCATCATTAGAAGGATCATTTGGTTGATGTTCTGCATTCTGGTTATCATTTTGAGGTTGCCTGTTCTGTCTCTGGAGCCACAGGTCAGGGCGAATGCATGTTGCAGGCAGCCATTGTACCCCAGTATCTCTGGAAATGCAAGCATACCCACGACCCCAAGCAATAAGCTCATGCGGGCCTTCCCAGGTGTTAGTAAGTAGGTTCCGTACCCAGACCTTTGCCTGGGGCAAGTGCATCTCACCTGACGACTGCGATGAGAGAAAATGGTTCAAGATAACAGGATTATTTGAATTCGGTGGCACTGTGAGATGACTGATTGTATACAAAGGTTTTTCCAATCGGCTCTGTGGGGTTTCCCCATGCATTCCCCCTTTTTGCTTTTCCAAAACATGCTTCAGAGTACCATGAGCGCGTTCGACAATGGCTTGGCCAGTAGGAGAATGCGGAATACCGAATTTATGGTCTACACCCCATACGTGCAAAAACTTTTGCGAGGTGTAGGCAGGACCATTATTGGTTTTCACAGTAGATGGCACGCCCAGGACCGAGAAAGCCAATTTCCAATGGGCAATGACATCACGGCTCTTTTTTCCAGTATGAGCAGATGCCCACACGGCTGAGGAGAAAGTGTCAATAGACACGTGCACATATTTGAATCGGCCAAATTCAGGGATGTGCGTCACATCTATCTGCCAGAGCTGCAAGGCCTTTAGGCCTCTGGGGTTTACCCCCGGTGGCAGAGGTGCAGCAAGTCCATGGCAGTCAGCAGAAGCGCTGACAATGTCACGAGCCTCAGTTGGCATCAATTGAAACTGCTTCTGCAGGGTATGTGCACTCTGATGAAAGAAATTTTGCGATGCCTTGGCTTGTGCAATTTTGTCAGGCTGAGGTGCCACCCATGCAGGGTTGGCTAACATGTCAGCCCTGGCATTGCCTTCTGTTATAAAACCTGGTAACTTGGTGTGGCTTCGAATGTGCAAAATGTAATATGGGTGCACTCAAACTTGAATTGCATTCCACAAAGTTGGCAATAGCGAAAACAGAGCCATATTACTGACTTCTTTTAGAAGTGAACAATCTAAACGTTTAGTTAGACTCTGCGTAAGCAGAGTCAGTGACCAAATTCAAAGGTACCTGAGAGAACCGCTGAAAAGCTATGGCAACTGCCTTCAATTCGACCAGCCGAGCAGAGCCTGACTCGTGGCCTTTCAGCACCTGCCACTCAGATCCCTCCTTCAAGCTAACAATGGCCTTTCCTGTTTTCCCAGAACCGTCTGTGAAGACGGTGGGTCCGTGAACTGGCACCCGACTATTCTTTGGCCGCAAAGTGAAACTGGTTGAATTTGCCAACTGCAGCAATTTGTGGCTGGGCAGGTGGTAAGCAATCTGCCCTGAAAAGTTTTGCAGTGCACTTTGTAAAGGAGTGCTATTAGCAAGGCTCCATTCAAAGCTGTCCCGTGACACCGGAACAACAATCGTTGCAGGATCCGCTGCCATCAATTGTAAACACCGATGATGGCATTTAATTATTAGACAAGTGATCAATTCGAACAATGTGGGTGCTGTCTTTTTTGGCTGATGGGACAAAAAGACCCATTCCAGGATATGCAAAGGGTCATCCCATTGTTTGTTCCACTGGCCAACGATACCTGTAGGATGGAGGTCTGGAGCAGTAATAAAAACAGTGATATCAATAGAAGGATCCACTCGATAAACCTGATGAGCAGAAACAGCCTGCTGCACCTCATTCAGCACTCGTCGCGCCTCAGGAGTCAATTGCCGAGGTGAGTTTAGATCAGAGTCCCCCTTTAAAATATTAAAAAGCGGGGAAAGTTGTGTGGTGGTTAGTCCTAAATAAGGACGTAACCAATTGATGATACCCAGCAGTTTCTGGGCATCATTCAGGGTCTTAATAGAGTCCAAGAATTGCACCTCTTGATGTTGTATAGTTTGATCCAAAATTTTGACTCCCAAATATTTCCAAGGAGGCTGCTGTTGAACTTTCTCCGGAGCCACTTGCAACCCATAGGAATGCAGGGCAGCTAGCAATCGAGGCTGTAACCTCTGCAGCTCGTCCTGCGTAGATGCTGCCACCAGGATATCATCCATATAATGGTAGCAGAATGCCTCAGGAAACTGCTCACGGATTCTGGACAAAGCCGGAGCGATGTACCATTGAAAGATAGTCGGGCTATTCTTCATGCCCTGCGGTAACACTTTCCATTGAAATCTCTTTACAGGCTCAGCATCATTAATTGCAGGCACGGTAAAGGCAAATTTTGGTCTGTCATTGGGGTGCAAAGGAATTGGGAAAAAAAGTCTTTCAAATCAATGATCAAAATTTCCCACCCTGTGGGGATCATTGTGGGTGAGGGAATGCCAGGCTGCAAGCTCCCCATACTTTCCATGACTGCATTAACTTTTCGGAGATCTTGCAACAGTCTCCATTTCCCCAGTTTTTTCTTAATTACAAAAACGGGGGTATTCCAGGGACTAGTAGAAGTCTCAATGTGTCCCTGTTGCAATTTCTCCTGAACCAGCTGACAAAGGGCGACTAATTTCTCTTTTGGCAGGGGCCACTGCAGTTCCCATATGGGTGTTTTGGTCAGCCATCGCAGAGATAGTGTAGAATATGGTGCGCCCTTGCACACAGTGACCCCTATCAAAAATTTGTCCCAATCTGCACCCCCCAGGCTGCCAACACGTCCCGCCCCCAGAGGTTAACTGGAGCCGAAGCAACATAGGGCCGGATTGTGGCCGTGTGTCCCTCTGAGTCTTTCACCAACACAGGTCATTCGCTCATGTGGCTCTGTGTGGTACCTCCTAGCCCCGCAATGGCTGATCCCGCAGGGGCTAGAGGCCATGAAGGAGGCCATGAAGAGGAGGAGAGAATCGTTACATCAGCACCCGTATCAATCAAACCTTGGAGCCGAATCCGGTGCGGACGAGCTTTCGGCAGGATTAGGGTACATGTCATCTGTGGCCTCTGATTAGAAAGGTCTGCAGCCCAGCAGACCAGCGGAAGTCCCAGCGATTCAGTGCTGTTACCTCTGCAAACTAGTTGTTCTGTCCTGGGGACATAAGACTCAAAAGGCACTAATTGAGCAATGTGAGTCTTTTCAGTGAAAGTGGCAGGGGGATTTGACGTGGAAACCGTAGCGTGAATCTGGCCTGTAAAATCAGCATCTATAACTTCTGGGTAGACAAAAATCCCTTGGTGGGTGACATCAGGCCTCCCCACAAGCAGCGCACTGAATCCCTGAACTAGGGGTCCATGCGCATCCAAGGGAACCCTATGGGTGCTACCAGATTCTAGGACGACTGTCCTTGCGGTGTAGACGTCAACTAGGGCTGGTCCTTGGGTGCCATCTCCAAATTGACTGGATAGGCCTGTGCCATCGCCCTGTTCTGGGGGAACGTTTGCGTTGGAGGGCAACTACCCCTTTTTGCACTCCTCTTCACGTTTCTCAACAGAGGTCGACCATCTATGTGGTACTGAGACCTGCAGTAGTCTGAACCTGGCCTACCACACCTCCTGCACTGGGGAACCCCGTTCCCCAAATTTTCCTTCTGCTTTGATTTAACTCGTTTCCGTTTGTTCCCAGCCTTGGGCTGCTTTTGTCCACGGTCAGGGGGTACCCGGCCAGGCAGTAGAAGTGCAGCCAAGGCAGACCTCTTTGGTTCCCTGATCCCACCTTAGAGCAAGCTTCTACCATTTCTGCGAGTGTAGGTTCCCCTGGTAGGGCATCTATGATCTTTTTACACTCATCGTTGGCATTGTCTCTTGCCAACTGTTTGCACAATATCTGTCTCAATGAATCATCCTCCACCTGCTTTTCCAGGGCTGCTGCTACCTTCTCTACAAAAGTCAGGAAAAGCTCAGACTGCCCCTGAGATATTTTCGAATACCGTGTTTTTGGGGCGGCCATGTGTATGGTTTTTTTGATGGCTCCCATACCGATCCTTTGGGCCTGCTCCAGGATCCGAGGATCCCAACTAGCTTGGATGTTGGTGCTAGAAAAAAATTTGTTCCCATAAGGACATCCACCCCAACCGCATGTTTAGGGTCATCAGGAGACAAGTGCATATTCTTCATTGCATGTTTTTCAGCCATTTTTCTCCAGTTATTCTCAAAAACTGCATATTGCACGGGCTGAAACAGAACTTGACCCAAATGCTTAATATCAAATGGAGCAAGCAGGTCAGTATTTATCACTCTAATAATTTGCATAACTTCAGGGGGTCCAAGGTCATGATGTGCTACTTTTGTTTGCAAGTCTTGCACCACCTTCCATGCAATGACATCATAGCTGTGTTCCTGACCCGAATTCGGGGGAGCCTTGAACACAGGAAAGGCTTGGGCATCACCTTGCGGGGTGCTAGTATCACTTTGATCTGCTGGTACACCTCCTAGAGGTGCTGTAGCAGCTACCAGATTCCCTTCAGGGTCTCCTGTCAGGTCTGGCAACCCTAGGTTTTCTAAAAGATTCCAATTTCCCGCCTATAGCGAGCCCAACTTTACCGATTCCCAGAAACGCTGGGGGTTCCTTGGGCGCACCGTCACCGTACAGTCTGGGAATGTCCAGGGGCGGTTCTGAAGCAGGCGCTTCTTCCGCCGCCCTTCCACCGCAGTTTTTCGCCCTGGAGCAGGCACTTCATCTAATTCGCTGTCTGAGTCATCAGACTGGGGCTTCTTCGTGAGCCCTATCACGAATGACGGAGTCTGGCCAGATGCGGACATTGTGCCGAGAGACGGCACGGCGGCGGAGCTCGGCGTGGAGTGCAGAGAAGGCAGCGACACAGGTAGAACATTGGGGGGCCCCGCTGGTTGCACTGGCACAGCATCAGTTAAAATCGTGTGCTGCACCGGCACAGAAGCAGCCAGATTGGCATGCTGCACTGGGGTCACCTCTGCCACTGGAACTGTCGCCGGGACAGGAGTATCCTGCCCGGAATCCATCTGCGTCCCTGCCGTCACGTTCGCTGTCACCACGGGATGAATCCCGGCCGCCTTCCGGGTTGCCGGAGCAGGCACTTCCAGGCCACCCCGCCCCGGGTGAGGGGGGTCTCTCGCAAACAGGTCTCCACCAAGTCCTGGCGGATCCCAGCGAGCTTGGCCAGGATAGCCATTAAAAACCAGGTCAAGAGGAGGGGTGACTCCTGCGGAAAGCCAGATTTTTGTGCGGCTGGCGTTTGGGTGTTTTGTCCGGGAAGGACCGCGGCCGCTGTCTGGAAGGAACCAAACGGCGCATACGCAGCCAATGGGAGGGGATTTCCTTCCAGCCCAGGCACGGTTGCAGCCTGTAAAAGGCCACCCGGGGCAGTGGCCGCTTGTGGTTCAGGCTGCGCCGTGCCAGGTCGCACAGTTTGTGCTAGCATCAGCATCCATGAGTCTGCGGTTTGAACGGACCGGACTGGGGTCCGTCCGTGCCCGGCCGCGCTGGCTGCTCCGGGCAAGGGGAGGGGCCGCAGAGTTTTACGGGGGAGCTGACGGCGGTGCGGAGGCAGTAACTGCAGAACCCTGCCGGTTCTGTTCCTGTTTCAACATCTCCGCCAGCTGATCCAGAGGATGTGGGTACTTAGGAGGGACATAGTCCCGTGGCAAGATATATTTGTGCTGGGCGGACGCATCCGCCATGTCCGGGTCGGCCCAGGGCGGGGACTCCTCAAACCGGCTCTCGTTAGCCGAGAGCAAGGAATCTAGACAGAGAGAGAGATCATCTTCCCCTATCCAAGGTTCTTCCTCTCTTAAGGAATCCCAGATCCGCCTCCATGTGCGATATAAACGCACAGTTTTTGGATTCCCATACACCAACTCTCTCAAGAGCGCGCCCCTGACCCGCAGCCACAGAGCTGAGTCCACTTCCGCCTCCAACACTTCCGAGAAGCCATGGCTCACAGCCCAGTTTA
Source organism: Entomyzon cyanotis (assembly GCA_024500445.1). NCBI lineage: Eukaryota > Metazoa > Chordata > Aves > Passeriformes > Meliphagidae > Entomyzon > Entomyzon cyanotis. The sequence continues at coordinate 171,877 of JAKEPQ010000339.1, read as the reverse complement.
ACAGGGCTCCATCTGACCCTCTGACCGCCCCAGGGGTCCTTCAGGAGGGACAGCAAAAGGCTGTCTTTTGGCGGGAGTAGGTCCATTTTCCTTCCGACCCCCAAGCCAGGCAGGCGGGTGGGGGGGATGGGGGGAGGTGCGGTCGTACCTCACAGCAGCGCATGTAGTACACGTCGGTGGTCACCAGATGTCGCTGTTGAACCAGTAACGGAGCGAAACTCCGTTAACAGCACACACAAAGTCAAGCGGAGAAGAGACTTTATTATGAAACATCTGAGTTTTATAGTATAGAGAAAGGCATTCGGATTGGCCAACAATCACCCACCCCTCAGGGTGATTGGCAGAGGTGTCTCAACATCCATTCCAAAACATTCTCTGTTCCCACAGTGTTTATCTTATGTTTTCTTATATCTAACAAGAAAAGGGAAAAATTCCCATGAGAGAGAATCTGTACAGTCACAGGCAAACATCTTTGAAAACATTCTATAACTAAATATTAATTCAGCATACAGGTGAACCAGTGCCCTATCATGCCATTTGATTACTGTATTACACATGCAATTTAGTTTTAGTTTGTTTTACCCCAAATGTTAGGGGAGTTAATTATTCTGTTTGATTAATAGCTCTTGTAGCCTTCTTACTATGTTAGGAAATTTCAGATCATACTTCTGTTCTAATACAAAATATTACAGCTCTACTAACATTAGAGAGAACTTTTATACTTCAGATACTGTTTAAGGTAAAGAAACTTCAGTGGAGTTTAGATTTGATTAACCTAGAAAAGAAGTTTTTTAACCTCTTATCTGCTCTAGGCTATATGTCTCTATACCCATCTTCACTGGGAGCACCAGTAAATGTGCCTAGTCCAATATCTGGACAAGGTTCAACTCCACCCCAGATGAATCCAAGTCAGCCAGGACCCATGATAGCAGAAGACCCACAAGTTTTGAGTCAAGCCATCTGAGGTCCTTCCCTTTTCAGTCCTGTACAGCTACATCAGCTCCAAGCTCAAATTCTAGCTTACAAAATGTTAGCTAGAGGTCAGTCTTTACCAGAAAACCTCCAACTTGCTGTTCAAGGAAAGAGGACCCTGCCTGGCATTCAGCAGCAACAGGTTCCTGCTGCCTATAGCAGGCAATCAAATAAGTGAATGTAGGCACCATGTCATTGGCAAGATGCTCCTTTAAGTTCTACCTGTGGAAAATAACAGAAATTGTTGTGCAGGCATGTAATTTGAAACCATCTGCAGATATGTATATGAACAATGACCTATGGTTTTAAGTTGGAGTGAGTACATAAAGCACATTATTAATAGGATACTAATTATTTTTAAAAATAGACATAAAAGTAATGTATATACTACCTGTCCTGATTATGCTTGTCATTTTTGCAAATGTTTGTAACAATTTCCCTATTAAATTTTACTGCTCTTCTTAGAATCCATATTCACTCCCCTGTTGCCATGCAGAAAAATATCTTTAAAATCTAGAAACTGACTGATTATACAGATCGTGAAAATTGAAACTATATGCAGTATGCTTTCAAGTGCATAACGTAGGGAAAAGAGTTTCTCATAATAATAATACATGTTATAATACAGTATGCAAACTTATTTTGGTCTTAAACAGTTGTGTTACTTTAAATGGCTTACACCTGTTATGTTTTCTGAACAAGTCCAATCCTAAAATAAATTTAATGGGGCGGAAGGGAAAGGAAGAGAGTTTTCTGTTGTTGAAGTTTGGTTTTGTTTGTAAGTTCATTAATCTGTATCATTGTTTTTAATAGTTTTCCTCCTCCACAATTTCAAGGAAATAAAGAAATGGTTTATCTAGCCATGTGGATAGTATATTGATCCCACTGTGATATCGTAATAACAGTATTACGTGCATATGTTTTGACTTTTCTTTGCTTTCAACATCAGACCTTTTGGGGTTTTTTCCCATTGGGAAAAAAGATATTCCAGTTTATTTAAAGACACTTTTAAATATCCTTTATGTCTTTCTTTTGTCTTTTCTGTTTTGTAAATTTTTTTACCAACGGTATGAAAATGTGATCTTTATTTTTAAAAATTAATCTCCTCTTGCTGTTTATTACTCACTTGAAATAATAATCCTGCCTTTGTGATATCACAATACAAATTATTTTGGACACAAAATTAGGTTCAAGAACAGATTAAAAATATGCTGATTATAGTAAAGATTATATTAATTAAAGATTATATTAAATATATTATATTATATTTATTAATTTCTGTAAATTGTTACGTAGGTTTAGAAGTTGAGGGTAAAGATGATCCTGTTTTCTTATAAAAATGATTTGAAGAACTCTGGTCACTTAATTTCAGTGCATGTGACTGTCATCAAGTATTTTAATAGATGTGATTTTAATAAGCCTCATTACATTAATTTTTTGCTCAGTGGAATCTACTTAAATCTGTATTTAATGCACAAAATATTTACATACACTAGCATATTGGAATACAGAGTGATTTTTAAATGTATAGTAACATTTTATATTTTAATAATTTTCTTTCTTCTGTTAAATTGTAGGTATTGGGTCACATGCAATGAGTGGTCCTACAGCTGGCCCAGGACCAGCTCCAGGAATACCTGGACATATAGGTGCCATGACCCCTAAACCTTGGACAGAAGGTAGAAGGGAATATAGCAGAAATTTTATATCATGCATACAGTTAAGATTAAACAGTGGGGATAGGGACTGAGGAAAAGAGGCAGGAAAAAAATGGGGAAATAAAAAGGCATGAAGAAGAAATGGTGTGACCTTTACTTTGCCTAGTATTTAAATATCAAGGAGTGTTTTACCACCTATTCAAAGGTGAATGAGTTCAACAGGTGAAATTATTGCAGCTGTTAGATAGCCTGAACATGAAGCACCCTCTACAATCAAAATTAAATGAATGAGCTTGTTCCTTTTCCAGAAATTGATGCAGATGGCTGAACGCTAGATGGTCAGAATGATTGATCTGAAGTGAAATCAATTAAAAGACTACAGGCATATCGTGTAGTTGTATTTTTTAGAGATAAATGATGATGTTTACTCAAACAATCAAGTGATATCTTTAGTGTTGCAAATGTCTGTTCTCAGTGACTATCTCACATGTCTGTGTATGAGTGACTTCCTGACTTGTTAGAGTACTGAAACCTGTGCTGTCATTGGGAGGTGCTATATTAATGTTGACTGATGAGTTAGTTAACTTTCAAAATAATTAGAATGCTATAACATAAAAGAGTAATCAGATACCAAGTATTTCAGATACATAAATATAATTAATTGTGAGTTGGGAGCAAATTGGAAGCTATTTATATTTGCCAGGTATATTTAAGTAATATTGCTGAAATTTTAATATGGCTTACTGGTTTTCACAGAGTTGTAAAAGCAGGCCTACTCATGCTTCTAGTTACATTGTGACTGTGGATGCATTTTTGAAAGCAGTATAAACACAATGAACATATGAAGAGAAAGAATTTGATCCTGCATGTATATGAAACTAGTTCTAGAGGGCTCTTACTAATGCTAGAACTACTTAAAAAACAATGTGAATTAAATAAATAAAAAGATGTGTTCATAAATTGACATGCACTTTTATTATTTTTGTATCACTTTCTGCAATGTCCATTTGATTTTGTTTCTCTATAGGGAGGGAAACCTGGTATTTTTCCTGATAAATTTGAATGTTTGCCCTAGTTTTCTCTTTTGACATAAAAAATCATCTTGGATGTTTTATTGCATTCCATATTTTGTGTTATCATGTTTCTTATGTTCTAGGCCAAGCCACAGATATAATCATTCTCAATACAAGACAAAAGCTCTCTGTACGACCCCCTAGTGGGAGGCCTTCTCCTGCCCCTGATGCTTCTCAGCTTTCTGTGGCTATGTCTGGGCCCTCTTTACCTGTCGTGGTTTGACCCTGGCCAAATGCCAGGCACCTACAATAACTGCTCTCTCCACTCTCCCCTGCCACAGCTGGGCAGAGGAGAGAGGAAAAAAGTTAACACACACACACACACACACAGAGGACTCATGACTTGTGATAAGGAACCGGGAGAAAGACGCACTAAGGGCAAAACAAGTTGAAAACTTAAAGTTGCAAAGTGATTTATTGCTAACCTAACCCTAAACACAGTCAGAAGAAGATAATGAGAAGTAAAAGTAAGCTCTTTAGACACCATTTCTCCGCTCACCCCCCTCCCTCCTTCCAACCAGCAGCACAGAGGGATAGGGTATGGGGGTTTGGTCAGTCCATCACCAAGAATTTTCTTCCACTGCTAAGGGAGAGGAGTTGTACTCTGCGTAGCCATGGGTCCCTCCCACGGGAGACAGTCCTCTGCAAACTTCTTTGGCGTGGGTCAAAATCTCACGAGCAGCAGCCCGCCCGAATCTGCTGCAACATGAATCCCTCATCCACAGGGTGCAGACCTCTGAGCTGAGGCCAGGCTGTTCCATTTTGAGAGCAAGGCCTTTCCCTCCACTGGGGCTCCCACTGGATCACAGCTTCCTCCAGGCATCCACCTGCTCCGGCGTGGGCACCTCCCCCACAGGCTGTGGATGGATCTCTGCAACCCCTGTGGACCCCATGGGCTGCAGGGGGGCAACCTGCTCCACCATGGTCTTCACCACGGCCAGCAGAGGATTGTCGGCTCCGGAGCCTGGAGCACCTCCTCCCCCACCTTCTCCACTGACCTTGGCGTCTCCAGGTTGTTTTCCCCTCATGTATTCTCACCTCGTTCTCCTCCTCTGGCTAAAAAGAAGTGTGTGTAGCTTTGTTTTGATTTCCTCTTAAATATGTTATCACAGAGGCGTAACTAACATCTCTAATTGGCCCAGGCTTGGCCAGCAGTATGTCCATCACCTTCAGAGCCATCAGAAATTGGCTCTGCTGGACATGGTAAAAACTTCCAGAACATTCACACAGGACACACAGGAGCCATCTTTGTGCCCCCTCCCCCACTAGCAAAAACTGGGCTAAGCAAAACCAACACATTACCACAGTACACATGTGCATAGCCTTCACCTATTATGCAGCTGCAACAAAACCAGAATCATATCAGCCCTATCCAGAAACCACAAGGATTGGATCCAATTGAAAAACTCCAGGAACATGAATATAGGTAAAAGCTGAATAACAAGATTTAAATGCATATGCTTATTTTTTACTTTCGCAGTGCGCACCCTTGCAATCATCCCCTGTACTGTAGTGATCATAGTTTAAATTGACTTTCCATAGAGGGACCATGTAAAATACTAGTACGGAGACATCAAACTGCAAAGTATCATTTAATTTCAGCCCGAGTTCTGAATTAGCAAAGCATATTGGTATTATCATTGCAAACCAGCTTAACTTTAAAATGGACTCAAGTACTCAGCTGGATTAGTGTGATATTTGGAAAGTGGAGCATAATAATAGCTATGAAATTAAAATCCTTGGAATCCACGTGGACACTATTTTAGTACAGAAAGTATTCAGAACCATAAACAAAAGGAAATTAGAAAGAAAAAAAAGGCAAAGACTGAAGAATAAGTGGCCAAAGAAAAAACTAATTTTGTATAATGATAAACGGGTTGGCTGGACTACCAAATAATAGAGTAATCACAGAATCACAGAATAGTTAGGGTTGGAGGGGACCTCTGGATATCATTTAGTCCAACCCCCTGCCAAGGCAGGGTCACCCAGAGCAGACTACACAGGAATGTGTCCAGGTGGGTTTTGAATGTCTCCAGAGATGGAGACTCCACAACCTCCCTGGGCAGCCTGTTCCAGTGTTCTGCCACCCTCAACGTAAAGAAGTTCTTCCTCATGTTGAGGTGGAGCTTCTCGTGTTTTAGTTTATGGCCATTAAGGAGGTGAAAGTGAAGATGAAAAATAAGATACGAGGAAGTATGGTCCATAAATGTTGAGTTAGATTCCTAAGTAAGTAACCTAATTAAAAGGGGATGAGTACCCAGTAATATCTCTAGTAACACACAGAGGATCTAATATTGCAGAGCAGAAAAAACTTACAAAATGAGGGCCTTGTTACCCCTGTAAAATCCTTGCTCACTCCTGTTACTTTGAAGTTGGGGGTCACCCGACTATGATTCACGCATCCTCACAGAGGTATTGGTGTCATCTCTCCTTTATTTTCAGGAAGCAAGCATTATTATAGACAAAAGCACTGTTCACGTGACACACTGGTACATATAATTGGATAAAAGCTTGAGTTCACGTGCCTAATCTACCTTGCTAATTGGCTGAGGGTTTTGATCACGCTCTCTAAGCATTAGCTAAAGCTCTGTCTATGTGAATTCTTTATCTTGTTTAAAATTCTTTTATGATGTGCACATTCTTGGCCTTAAAGTCTTGTTATCTCCTGGGAAAGGCACTTCAGAGTCAGTCACATAAACTGGCTTGTGCATAAAACTCCATTTATGCTGTTTCTCAGGCTTCCGTGGCCTTGCTTTGCAAGTTATTCTTCAACACTTTGACTAACCAGAAAAGCATTCTGGGAATTACTCAGCTAAACTAAAGGTGAAAAACAAGTTACATAACCCTGGAAAACAAGTGATAGAACCAGTGAGTGCTCACATCGTGGCGTATGGTGGTTGGTTATACCTCACGCGTGTTCCTATCGTGGTTTATGGTGGTTGGTTAAACACATTTGTTGTACCTCACAAGTATGTAAACTCAAAACAAACTAACAGTTTAAAAACCCTGGACTTTGGCAGTAAAGGGTCTTCGCCTACCATAATGTAGTCTGTGCCTTAATTGCCGCAAAGGGTGCCCCATGTGAGGAGCGAATAATTCAGTTATCTGTCCATCTGGCGGCTTGCCCCACGGAACTGAAGTTCTGCTAAAAGGAAGCAGCTGCTGGCAATCAATCACCTCAGTGGAAGAGGTGAGCCATGGGGAACATGGGTAATAATATTACTACGGAGGAACAGTCCATTTTAGACTTAACAAAACAGCTGCTAGAAAAGTATGAGAAGACTATGTCCTCTCACTCACTTGAGTGACTTTTAAGATGGACTGCAGCTAATGGAAAAGGAGTAACCTCCGTAAGCATTTTTACTGCTGACTTGTGGGAGATGCAGTGAATAAAGGGGGGAAAAATGTTCTTGAGCCCCAACAGAGGCTCTTGCATTGGCAGAACAGAGACATTTCAAATGCTAGGCAGATTAGAGTACCCCCTGACCCCGACAACGACAGAGTGATACAAGGGAATCAGAAGTTAAGAGATAACTTGTCAGAAACTGCTCACCACACAATATATCTACTGACTTAGCATTCATTGTGTTTGCCAAACAAGGACTGTGATACTCTGGAACATCCACGCTGGCAAAAAACCCCAAATTTGTTGTTCTGGCCTTTGGATGGAGAGAAGGTCAGTGAAAAGGACCTTCTGCAAAGACCCCTCCATAAAACAGAACTACACAGGCGCAAGGATATAAAAATGACTTTTGAACTCATTATAATACAAAGCGGAGATAGGTTATGCATATGTATAAGCGTATTGAGAAACTCTATGAATTTGTAACATGTAACCACATATATACTGAGCTATACGGGACTGACGGTGCGCTTCTTTGGAGGGCTACCTCCCACGTGCCCGGCGCTGCAATAAACATACCAGCTTTACAACTTAAAATTATATAGGTTGTGAAGTTTTGTCTCTTTCTTAAATCATAGTTATCTGCAAGAAGTGTATCATTTTAAGGAACTTCCCTAATTGATATTAATAGAGGCTTGTTTGTAGGATGTTTTAGGGAAACCCTCCCAGTTGAGGCCTAGGCTCTGGCCAAGCCCTGGTCCTGGCTGGTCGAGAAGTATGCCATCAGTCCCAGGTGTTTCTGCACTAAAACTGTGATTGAGTCACTTTGACTTGCTGATTTGGGCTTATGAAAGCTGGAGATACACCCCAGCTAAAGACACAACACCAACCATCAGCACATGGGTGAACCCAGAGATAACATGGAGGATGTTGATGTAACTACAAAAAAGAACTGACATCTTGATGCACGGTGTAGGAGCCGCACCAGCTCCAGAGAACACCTTCCTGGCCTACCTAGCTAGCAACAGTACTGTAATGTCGGTGATGAGAAACGGATTGCGTTCAGTGCAAGCAAAGCCAATTTTATTCCAGACAACACTGCCTTTTATAATGCTATACAACCAACCAGTGATCTGTTTTGCAACCCCTTTTCTCCCCAGCAACACAGCGTCCTGCAAGCAGTGTCGTTGCCCAACATCCTATTACGTACTAGTAGACAGGCGTGAGGGTTAAACTGTTCTGTTCTTATCTAGGTTTCAGTTCCCTGCTTCCTCGGCATGTTTATCTCTCCCAAGGCTAACATTCACCAAGGCCAAAAATCACTGTTGCTCTCTATACTGCCAGGGAGCTAATTCCCCCACATCTGCCCCTTTCTTGTTTTCTGCACGAAGGGTTCATATACCCTGATGCTAAAAAACAGTCTGCACCTGTAAAGCCATTACCTTATTAAGACTATTACCAATCATCTGCTGGACACAGGATAAGATACATGGAACACATATCACAATCAATAAAAACCCATCAAAAACAATCATGCCACTGACAAAGAGACCCACAGCATGGGAAACCAAAAAGGTGGTGTCCAATGTCTCCAGGAAGAGAGCTGCCTCTTCTGCAGTTGGAAGTAAGTGGCTACTCTTCCAGAGCTCATATGGCTATAGCTTGGAGGTCATGCTGTTAAGGCAGGAGAGAGGTCCATTAGCTGGAAATGCTAACTTTGACATTACTGAATGTCTTCCTGGAAGCATATACAATTTTTATAGACCTTGCAAATTAGCATATCTGACAAAGATTCCCAAATAAGAAGTTTAATAGATGAAGTAATGTCTCCCCTATTCTGGCAACTTCTAAAATCTCCCCCTTCAGATGAGGTTTGAACCCTGTTTACAAAAATATTTCCCAGAGAGCTGTTTTCAACCTTGGTTGAAACCTTGGTTTCTATGGAGAACCAAGACAGCATAGGGGCTTCTGGCCTGCAACTGGGAGACTTTTAGAATGTTTTGTCTTCCTGCCTAGAAGAATACCGGAACTAAGTTACAATATCAGGCTCCAAAAACTACAAATATGTATGCTAAGAATACAGGGAATATATAAAAGGTATATAAAAGAAAAAGGCAAAAAATCACCAGGCATCAAGAGGAGACAAATTGTACAGCTGAATGTCTGGCTGTGTAGCTGGTGCCATACTCAAGGGTCTGGCTTCTATGATGATGGATCTAGCTTTGAGAAGCCATGTCTGTTGGGAGCTGATGCGATTCACCTGACCAAGCGGGGCAAGAGGGTCTTCATCAACAGGCTGGCCAGGCTTATAAGGAGAGCTTTAAACTAGATTTAAACTAGATTTATCAGGGGAAAGGGATGGAGTTTTGAGTAGCAGAGAAGAGCCAGGGACTGCTAATGTATTAGGAACCAACAGGGAAACACCTGTGAAAAGCCTCAAAAGAATTACTGTGTTACTCTAAAAAGGTGACACAGTCCACAGCCCAGCTGAAGTGTCTCTATGCGCAGCATGGGTAAGAAGCAGGGGGAGCTGGACGCCACTACTGAAATGTGTTAGGATGAATCACATGCCTGGAGTGCTGCAATGATGACTATAAACTGTTCAGAAGGGACAGGCAAGAAAGGAGGGATAGGAGGGTTGCCCTCCATGTAAAAGAATGGATTGACTGCACAGAAATATCTTTGAAAAAAGTGATGAACAGGTTGAGAGCTTAATGGGTAAAAATAAGGGGCCAAGCCAACAAAGGAAACCTCGTGGGTGGTGTTTACTAGAGGCCGACCCGATCAAAGAGACCCTGTTGACCAAGTGTTCTTGTTTCAAGGAATCACAAACTTCTGTGGACCTGACAAATATTTGTTGCTTTAAACGGAACTCTTTCATGCCAGAAGAGTCACCCTTCTTGATTTGGTGTTCAATCAGTATGGCAAACCTTATTGACCTAATTCTGCTTTCATTTCTTGTTTTGAGGACACTAAATGAGTCTCCTGCAGTTAATACAGTATAACATCCACTTTGTTTTTTCTGGAATTTAAGAATCTTGTATCGGACTATCTACTGTGTCTTACTGATGCTAAGACAAACTTTAGCAGCACTTAAAATTACTAATACTAAGTTCAAATTTTAACAAATCAATTTAAAAGTAGTTCTGAACATAATATTTTGAATGAAATTCTAATGTACACTAATGCTTTCTGATGCATTGACCCAAATACATATATATGCAATATGGACCTTTGTTCTTTCTATTGCCTTCTTGCTGTCATGTATGTGCAGGTGCACTTTGCACAGTGGTGTCAGTAAAAGTATTTTTACTTTTGTCATCAGTGAATGTATGTATAATTCTCTTTATTCTCGGAGAAGTAGGTATTGAGGGGGGACGGAAGCATTCCTTTGGAGATGAGTCAATTTTGCTCTTTGCAGTTGTATATTCATGCTATCCCACAGAAAACTTATTTTAAGGTCTTTTTAACTAGAACATTTGCCTTGCTCTCACTGAGGGCAGATTACCAACTTTGGTTTACTATGTCACAGAAATAAAAGTACAGGAATAATGGTTGCTGAGTACTGTGAGTTGCCTACTAAAAGAAAATTAGAAAAGTAGTGCCAGTCCAGTGTTCAATAACCCTGAAAATTTTATGCAGCTTGTCTGTTAATGTTGGAATCCAGTGATTGCCTGCCACTAAATTGTCACAAGATATTAAAAGCAGACTATTTTAACTTCTAAAGGGTTTGAAAAAAATCTCTATGGTTATTTATAAATTGTAGCTTTATTGTCTGATAATACAAATATTATTACTTAGGTATACAGGTACTATGGCAATGTACATTACAGTTTTAAGAATGCAAGATTGATATCTCTTAATGGTTAAATGGATATCAGTTCTGTACCTGTTCTTATTTTACTGGATTCTTCTCACGTTTCTCCCCCCCTCCCCAATTCTTCCATTTATATTTAGCACGGCCTTATGAAAGTAATTTAGAATATTACTAAAAGGAAATATTTCATTAAACAACTACTGTCTGCAAAAGGTGGGAAGAGATTTCCTTGGTTTGGAGGTTAAAGGCTGTAGTGTCTGGGTTGCAAAAACTGCAACTTTATTGTGCTTTCAAAAATCTATGACAGAAGAAAGCTTTTAAGGTTTTTCCATGTTAATTTTGGAATCTTTTAGTAAACCTAAGGCCTCCTGGCTTGTCTGTTTTTTGGTTCTTTTCAAATTTCTGGCACTCTCTTTAGTGTTAAGTTCAGAACTAGGGCTTTTGATCCACTAATGGAAATGAACTAGCCATGATAATAAAGCAAATAAAAAGCACAGGCATGGTTTAAGGATGTATGAGGGGAGGTATTTCCAATAGAAAGTGAAAACTACTAATATTATTGACATCACTAAGAGGACCTACTTTGTAGTATTCTAGACACTCAGGTTAAAGAAAAGTCAGTTGAAACCAGAAAAAATACAGAAAGCGTTATCTCAGATGATGCAGGGAAAGGATGTTCTGGCCTAGCAGCCAAGAAAAAAAGTAGTTTATATAGCCTAACCAAAGAAGGGCTCAAAAAACCACAGGTGCTTTATATAATCATTCGAGTTGGAAGAGACCGGTAGAGAGCATCTAGTCCAACCTTCCTGCTCAAATCAGGGATAACTTCAAAGTTAGATCAGGTTGCTCAGAGCTTTGTCCAGGAAAATTTGGAAATCTTCAAAGATGGAGATCCCGCAACCTCTCTGGATCTCTGTTCCTGTGCTGCACAACTCTCATTGTGATTCTTTTGATCCTTATGTCCAATCAGCATTTCCCTTTTTTGCACCTGCTGTCTCTTGTCCTTGCAGTGTACATCTCTGAGAAGTCTAGCACTGTCTTTTCTGTAACTACCCTGAATGTAGTAGAAAAGGCTATGCCAATGAGTGCTTCTCAACTTTTAGGACATTAAAAGGTGTGGGAATCAATGGCAGGTCTGTCTAGGTCTGTCTCAGATCACAAACACCAACCATGTTACAAACAACCTCGTACCCGTGATAACCTTAGCATGGACAGAAGCAAGAAGCAAAACAAAGTGTGGACAACAACTTGTCAACAGGACAGCAAAACACCTGCAGTAGGGAGGCTGTTTTTCACAAAAGATGTGTACTAGGAATAACTGACCAATGGTGTTGTGTAAAAACAAGTAAGAAGCCAATAGCTATATAGCACGAATGTTAGAAAATAGTATAAAAGAGACTTTGTAGCAATGTTGGAAACAATATAACTTTAAAAATTTTATTTTATCTCTCTAGTTAGTTTTTAACTTGACTTTGACTGGGGAAAAGGAGTTTTCTTTAGTTTTTTTAGGAGATATAGTATCACCCTACAGAGATGGGATTATCATACCACAGATTGGGAGTGACCCCAAAGATAACCAGAAAAATAAAGGCTATCAACAGAACATCCACAAGACATCAGCGGCTATTGACAAACATCTACTCCAGACGCCACCTCCAGCAGGGGTGAAGACATCTGGTCTGGAAAAGAATGATAAGAAAAATCTAATTAGCATCAGAGGCGAGGAAATTCGGGTCCAATGAGAGACTGAATATCGGGGGTTACTCAACTCCGGTCCAATGAACTTTAAAACAATATATCTCTATGGGGTTTTGACTGTATAAAATTCGGGTGAAAATTCTCTGAAGGCATGTGTTCTTGGAATACTTTCCTAGGCACATCTTGGCCAGCAAATAAAGTAATGCCTGATTCTCTATCACTTCAAATACGGTGTTAGAGGGTTTTCCTTTTTCCCGCAGATTCGGTGACAATTATTGGCGACCACGAAAGGGACGATGCTGTTGATTACTCCACGGAGTCCGGGATCGTGAGTGTCTCCCCGGCGCGCACGGAGATTTCAGCCGGAGAGACTGAGAAAGGAGTGGTCAAATAGATAACCCAAATCTATTATTTCTTTGATCTTTTGCCCCTTCCACCAGCACGGTGCCCCTCCAGGGCTGAAGGCTGATAACAGTTCTGGCCTTGTGGATTCCCTTAATCTTATCAAGAAAAAAGGGGGCAAAAGGAATCCTTTTGCAATTGAGCACAAAAAATCGCTAATAATATTAATGACTTATAAGAAGTAATTTGTATAACCACTCCTATCCTGGGGAATGTAATGAATATTCATGAATTTTACCTATAACACTGTGCCTTTGGAAGTACTGAGGTGTGTGTGTTTGGCGGACAGAATTCCCCACACATCCGATGCATCGAATAAAGCAAATACCCACTTCTCTGACTTGGTCTCTGAAGTGTCTCCAGACTCAATTGGGGCGAATCAAGACCTCTCGGTCCCTGGAATCCAGTGAGTCCAACACAAGATCCCGTGTTTTTGTTTAAGGCATTACTTTGGGGTAAAATACAACTGTGACGGCTTAATTAGACACTGGAAAAAAATCACTAGTGATGCATGCATGTTGTCCCGGTTTCCTAGTTTGAGTCTAGGTGCTGAACCCCTGTGTTTGTGAGTTGAAGTCTCGGTTGCCGTGGTTATGAGTTCGAGTCTTGGTGTCATCTTCCTGTGTTTCTGAGTTCGAGTCTTGGTTGCATTGGTTCCGGGTTCGGGTCTGAGTTGTCGTGGTTCCGAGTTGGAGTCTCGGATTGTGTCGGTTCCGAGTTCAAGTCTTGGTGTCCAGCCGCCACGCAGTTTTCGAGTTTGAGTCTCAATGCCTAGCTAAAACGCAATTGCAAAGTCTTTTGGAGTTAAAGTCTCTCGTTTATTTTGGAGTTCAAGTCTCCTGCCTAGGTCACTGTGAAAAGCTTTTTTAAGCAGAATTTGCTCCGGTGTTTTTGAATTTTTTTTTTTATTTTGAATGTGTGTGCATGTACTGTGTGTGTGCAAATTACCTGTTAACTTGTATTTTGCTGGTATCTAAATCTATGCGGGGACACCCGCGAAATTAAATAACTTGCTGAGTGTTGAAACATTCTGAATGATTGTGGAATCATTGTGTGTGCTGTTCTCTGCGTGTGCTAATAAGTATACCTCTGCGACACTTGTGTGTGTGTAACTGGCATTTGTGAGCCAAAAACCCTCTTTGTGCTGTTTTGGTAGCTACACAATTCGATATGGGTTCAAAGTCATCTTCAGCTACTCGAGAAGGAGGTATACCCAGGAGTTCACCCCTGGGATGTACTTTGCAAAATTGGAAAAAGTTAAAAGACCACTCTTTAACCCGTAATCAGTTAATAGAATATTGTAACCGCTGGTGGCCGAGTTATCCATTAGATAATAAGGAAAAATGGCCTTGTAACGGGTGTTTAGATTCTGATACAATCCTGCAGCTAATGCTATATTGCCGAAAAAAAGGAAAAGTGGAATGAAATACCTTATATAGATTTGTTTTGTGAGTTGAAAAATGACTCAGATTTACGAAAGAAATGTGTTTTGTTAACTAGGGAGTCAAAGCAGTCTGTGATACTGGCTTTAAAGAACAATAATAAAAGTGAATCTCTGGAATATAGTTGGGTAGAATGTTGTAATGGGAAGAGGTGTCAGAAGCATGATTCTGATTTAGGGTAAAATAGAAATTATTAATTTAAAAGAACTAGAAGCTGGATAATAATAATAATAACTTTTGAACTGATTTAGAAGGCCAGAGATTGGATAATGATTTACTAAGATTTGCTTGCTGAAGACAATTTATTATTCGCTTAATGATTTTGTGCCTACCTAGTATCGGGGAGGATAGAGAGAAGAGAGCCAAATAATTGAGAAAAACCACTAAGTGTGACCGAGCATCCTGCCCTCGGACCCCGAACAGGTACAAGTTGGTTCTCAGGCTTGGACTTGGACCAAGAACCAAGGGAGCATGCGCAAGGGAACAGGGTGAAGAGTTCATCGTGAGGAAGACTACCGATTTCACCCTCATTAATCACTTGGGACCCTCGCCCACAATTAATCTGAGACACTGCGCTTGCGCGAGCATATTTAAATGAACTTTGAACTCATTATAATACGAAGCGGGGATAGGTAATGAATATGTATAGGGGCTTTGTCTAACTTTATGCATATGTAATCTGTAACCTAATATAAACCAAGTGAAGTGCTGCTGACCGTGTGCATGCTTTTGGAGGGGCTACCCCCATGCACCCCAGCAGGAATAAACACATACCTACTTCATAACTATCTGAGTTGTGGAGTCAATTCCGTGCTTCATTTGGCACCCCAGGTGGACAAGGTTTGCCTGGCTGCAGGATCGACTGAGGGGCTGACATCCTAGGCGAGCCCCGGGATTTCCCTGGAGGACCTCCACTCCTCGGCTGCTCACTACGGGGGCAAACAACCACCATCTGATATGGCGGAGAAACAGTATGTGTTTTGGGCATAGGGAAGCCTGTTAGTTGTATACGCGTGGCTAGGGCTGCTGGTAAGACACAGAGAGACGTCCTGTGCGCAGCGTCGTCCCTGAGTGGTGAGCTTGCAAGCGACCGGCTAGGGCCGGCTAGAGGAATGGGAATCAGCGAGGTAATTCGTCGTCCTTAGCTGGCAGGGGGGATTCGCTGACCGATGGATGGAGTGGCCGCGAGCGATCCTGGTGGTGGATCGAGTGGATCCTAAAGGAAACTAGTTTGAAAGGAAACTAGTTTGAAGTGTTGTTAACACCGGTGTTGTGTATGTGTGTATGGGGTGCAGATTAGTCTGCACGAGCAAGTGAGAGATTGGTTGATGAAGTGTGAGGCAAGTGGTTTAATAGGAATGAATATTTGGGTATGGTTGTGAATTATTAGCTTTGGTATATGAGTGTGGGTTTTTGGAATTTTTGTTGTTATCTGTTGTTGTGGTCGCAAAAAGTGTTTGTTGTGTTGTGTTAAGTGTTTATTGTTGTGTTAGGGTGAGTGAGTGTATGCAGTTGTTTGAAATTGCAGTGGTAAGTGAATAAAGGAAAACTTTATACCGCGGCCAGTTAAAGACACTGTTTTTTTCGGTGGCTACATCAAAAGAGCATAGCCCCAGACCTTTGGCTTTATGTGGATTTAGTACAGCAGCTGTGCCACAGTATGATTAGTAGGTTTTAACATGGTGTTAGGTTTGCAGGCTTGCGGAGTTAAGAGATACTATTTTTTATCGACCTGTCAGAAAACAACTGGGCAGGTTGTAAAGAGAATTAAGTTGGAGCATTATAAAAGTTTTGTGTGGACAAAAACACCAAGTTCCTTCTTAGCAGTGTAATTTTAGAAAAATATTGGGAATATTGAGTTAATTTACTTAGTGAAAATAGGAGCATATAAAGAGTGGTTGTTTTTATTTTTTTCTTTCTCCTTCCTCCCTCTCAGTAATTAATCTTGATTTTTATTTTTTTTCTCTCTCTCTCATAACAGCTTGGCTTTGAGTGAAATAAAAGAGATGCTTGTCTGATGCCAAAAATACCTTTTTGTTTTGAATGTAAAAATAATTACTGTAAGGTTTGGGCATTGTGTGAGTGTGCTGTATGTCACAAAAAGTGGTATTGCGTTTTTCGTTTGAGATCAAAGTGGTGGCCAGCATGTGAGGATTCTGAAATTCAAGCTCGATATAGGATAGCTGAAATAAAAAGTGGAGATCTTAACGAAAGAGACGGGCTTACTATTGTGACAGAGCGGTCAGGAGCAGCTGTTATTGCCTTAGTGTGTGGAAAGAGTCATTTAGTTCCCGAAACCTGGTTAGTGCAAGAGGAAAATTGAAAAAAAACCCAGAAAAAACAAAAAAAAAAAACCCCAAAAAAACAGTAAGCCAGTGTGAAAAGAGGTTTTCCGAGAAAAGAGATTAAACCAAGAGAAGGAAATAGATAAGATGGGAACTGGGCAAAGCAAAGAAGTTCCTAAAACGACTCCACTTGGCTGTGTTTTAGCACATTGGAAGGAAATTGCAGGGAGTGGAGGTACAGAAGAGAAAAGAACTCTTATCAAATTTTCAACTCAATGGTGGCCTTTGTACAAGCTAGATGATGGAATTAGATGGCCTCCACATGGGTCTCTAGAATATAACACTCTATTACAGTTAATGTTGTTTTTAAGATGGGAAGGAAAATGGGGTGAGGTCTCTTATGCTGATATGTTTTTCTCTCTTTGAAATCACCCCGAATGGCAAAGAGATTGTGGGATTAGACCTCCCACTGACCCTATGGTATTAGCCCTTGAAAAGGAAGACAAAAACAAAAGGGGAAAAATTAAGAGGTGTTGCTCCTCCTGCAGCATTGGAGAGCGGTGTATAAAATCAAATAAGGTTTATCAAGAAATGCAAGAACAGGATTTAACTGATCTGCTTAAGCCTCCCCCCTAGGAGACAAGATGATGTGGACTCGGAAGGAACATTGACTCCAACTCCCTCTTGCCCAGACAGCCCTGTCGCATCTCGGACCAGGAAACAGGCGCTACAAGCCCCCCTAAGGGAAGCAGTGGGACCAGAGGGAGAAGCAGTGCTGATTAAGGTACCTTTTTCTACGATCGACCTAGACGCATGGGAAAAAGTGGCCAAAAATTATCAAACTGATCCGGTAGGTACCGCTAAACGCTTGTGACTTATAATTAAAGAACACAATCCAGATTGGAGTGATGTGCATTTGCTATTGGATGCATTAACTGAAACTGAAAAACAATTAATTTTAAAAACAGCAGGGGATTTGGCAGAGGATTTTTATAAAACACAACACCAAGATGTAAAAGATTATTTCCCACTTCAAGACCCACACTGAGATCCAAACAGGTCAGCAGAAAGGCAAAAATTAAAAGATTACCAAGAATGGGTAGCAAAGGGGATGGAAAGGGCCATTCCCAAAAATCATAAATTGGTCAGCCTTATGTGCAAATAAACAGGGTCCTTCCGAGACATCATCTGACTTCCTAGATCGCCTGAGAGATGCCATGCGTCGCCACATTACATTAGATCCTGAATCTGATGTAGGAATACAGCAACCAGTAAATCTGTTTTTGGGGCAGTCTACAGGGGACATTAGACACAAGCTTCAGAAGCTTCGGGGGCGGATGCCAGAAACTTAGAGACCTTATTAAATGAAGCATGGAGAGTATTTAGCTATCGAGAAGAAGGGTAAAAACAAGGAATGAGAAAGTTAGTAGCAATAGTAGAAGAAAGAAAGGAAAAATATGAGCAAGGACCACCCAGGCAGGGACCACCCAGACAAGGCCCACCTAAGTTAGGTAAAGACCAGTGTGCTAACTGTAAGGAATTTGGTCATTGGAAGAGCAAATGTCCAAAAAAACCAGAACAACCAGCAAAGAAGACGCGGTCAAGAACCAGTCATCGCACACATGAAAGAAGACTGAAGAAGACCGGAAGACTCCACCCTAGTGGATCTACTGGTTATAATGAAGCTAGGGGAAAAAGAAATAGAATTTTTGGTGGACACGGGGGCAACATATTCGGTTTTAAATAAAGCTTTAATGCCGGTGGGGGATGATTATATTATGGTCAAAGGGGCAACTGGCCAATCTGAAAAAGCATATTTTTGCAAACCTTTAAAGTATAAACTGGGAAAGCAATGGGGTATTCACAAGGTTTTGTACATGCCTAGATCTCCAAAAGCCCTTTTGGGCAGAGATCTGTTGGAACAGTTACAAGCAACCATTTCATTCAAAGATGGGGAAGTTACTCTGGAGGTAAATGATCAACAATATGTTGAAATATTAAGTTTGATGCTAACAACCACAGAGGCTGAGGGAGAAATTAGTGAAGAAATTATGCATCAAGTATTCCCTGGGGTATGGGCAACAAACATACCTGGAAGAGCTAAAAATGCACCCCCATTACAAATTAAGTTGAAAGAAGGGAAACAACCAGAGTTAAACAATACCCCCTTAAGAAAGAAGACAAGGAAGGAATTAGCCCAGTGATTGAAAACTTTTTACAGCTAGGGCTACTGAGAGAGTGCAAATTTGATTTTAACACCCCCATTTTACCAGTCCACAAACCTGACAGGTCATATCGGGTGGTACAGGATTTAAGGGCAGTAAACAAAATAACTGAGGACCTCTATCCTGTGGTGTCAAATCCCTACATGCTACTAACTGAGCTAACACCTGAACTAACCTGGTTTACTGTCTTAGATTTGAAAGATGCCTTCTTTTGCCTCCCTCTCCATGAAGCCA
Organism: Entomyzon cyanotis; assembly: GCA_024500445.1. Taxonomy (NCBI): domain Eukaryota; kingdom Metazoa; phylum Chordata; class Aves; order Passeriformes; family Meliphagidae; genus Entomyzon; species Entomyzon cyanotis. The sequence goes on along the minus strand of JAKEPQ010000339.1, from coordinate 152,728 downwards.
GTCAGAAATTATTCACATTCTAATGGGAAAATCCCAAAAGCGGCCGCAAAACTCAGCTCACTTGGACGGTGCTGCCTCAAGGATTTAAGAACAGTCCCACCTTATTCGGGGATCAACTATCAAAAGACCTGGAAACCTGGGAAGCCCCCTCTGAAGAAGGGAAGCTATTGCAATACGTTGATGACATCTTGATAGCTTCCCGGACAGAAGAAGCCTGTGTACTCTGGACAGTAAGTTTACTAAATTTCCTGGGGCTCCAAGGGTACAGGGTGTCCAAGAAAAAAAGCTCAAGTAGTAAAACCAAAAGTAATTTATTTGGGCTATGAAATCAGTGCTGGGCAGCAAACTCTGGGACAAGACAGAAAAGAGGCCATTTGCCAAACCCCGACACCCCGAACCGTAAAAGAGCTACGGACTTTCCTGGGGATGACGGGATGGTGTAGACTTTGGATCCTTAGTTATGGGGTCCTTGTAAAACCTTTGTATGAGCTCATCAAAAAGGAAAGCAGAGATCTTCAGTGGACGAAAGAGGCCACGAGGGCCTTCAAAAATTGAAGAATGCCCTGATGTCAGCTCCAGCTTTGAGACTTCCAGATGTGAGTAAACCATTTTTTCTGTTTTCTCATGAGAAACAGGGGATTGCCCTGGGAATACTAGCACAAGACCTGGGCCCATATTGACGGGCAGTTGCTTATCTGTCTAAGCAACTAGATGCAGCAGCCGAAGGATGGCCGGGGTGCCTCAGGGCTGTCGCAGCAGTCGTGCTAAACATCCAAGAGGCACACAAGTTTACCTTGGGCCAGAAAATGACTGTGCTAGTGTCCCATACAGTGTCTGCAGTGCTGGAAGTGAAAGGCGGACACTGGCTTTCCCCACAGAGGTTCCTGAAATACCAAGCCATCATGGTGGAGCAGGACGATGTGGAAATAGTGGTCACTAATATTGTCAACCCAGCTTCTTTCCTCAGGGGAAACAACGGGGAGCAGGTGCACCACAACTGCCTGGAAACTATTGAAGCCACATACTCCAGTCGTCCAGATCTGAAGGATACACCTTTGGATGATGCAGAGACTTGGTTTACCGATGGGAGCAGCTACATCATCAGTGGAAAGCGACATGCAGGGTATGCAGTCACCACCAGCAAAAAGGTAATAGAATCTGGACCCTTACCAATAAACACTTCTGCCCAGAAAGCTGAAAAAATTGCTTTAACCCGTGCTTTGGAAATAGCAAAAGGAAAAAAGATAAACATTTATACAGACTCAAAGTATGCATTTGGAGTTGTACATGCACATGGAGCCATTTGGAAGGAAAGGGGACTGTTGAACTCACAAGAATAAAACATTAAACATGCACAAGAGATAACCCGGCTGTTGGAAGCAGTCCAGCTACCCGAGAAAGTAGCAATCATGCACATTAAGGCACACCAGAAAGTGAGCTCAGAATTGGAAGAAGGAAATGATCTGGCGGACAGAGAGGCAAAAGAAGCAGCGAAAGGTGAGGTGACAACGGAAGGGGCTTTAATTCCAGATGGCCAAATCTCCCTAGAAGGTAAGCCAACCTATAACAAAGAGGACAAAAAACTAATCGAAGATCAGAATGGGTCATATAATGAAGAGGGTTGGGCTTTTACCGCACAGGGGAGGTTGGTCATTCCCTCTCATTTAGTGTGGGCACTAGTAAGAACAGAACACCAAAAGACACATTGGGGAATAGAGGCCCTACACAAATATTTAATTGAAAGAATTATTGCCAGAAATTTATATGCTACCATCACACACAGGTAACCCGACAGCGTGACCTTTGCCTCCAGACTAGCCCTAAAAATATCCCCAAACCAAAATTGGGCCAATTTGGGAAAGGAATGGACCTGGACAGCAGTGGCAAATTGATTTTTCGGAACTCCCAAGAAAACGGGGCTATCGGTACTTGTTGGTATTAACAGATACCTTTTCAGGATGGCCAGAAGCCTTTCCCACTAGAACTGTCAAAGTCTGGGAGGTAACCAAGGTATTGTTACAAGAAATAATACCACGCTTCGGAGTTCCAGCCACAATGTCCTCAGATAGAGGACCACATTTCATCTCAAAGGTGGTACAGCAAGTTAGCCATCATTTAGGCATAGACTGGAAGCTTCACACCCCATACCACCCACAGTCAAGTGGTCAGGTGGAGAAAATGAACCACCTAATCAAACAGCAAATTGTAAGATTGGGGCAAGAAGCCAATTTACCCTGGCCCCAATCTCTTCCACTTGCATTATTACGAATCCGAACTAAACCCAGAACTAAAGAAAAATTAAGTCCTTTTGAAATACTCTATGGGAGACCATACGGACTACAGAAAGGACTATCCACCCAAGTTGGGGAGGAAACACTGACCGCCTATATGGTGGCCTTGAGTAAGCAACTCAGGAAAATTGAAAAGCATGTGGCTGGAACTCGGAGTCGAGGCCTAGACAGCCCAATACACAACATTCAACCTGGAGATTATGTCTATGTTAAGTCTCTTACAGAGAAAACTTTGGAGCCACAGTGGGAAGGACCATTTCAAGTACTCCTTACCACTTTCACTGTGATCAAAATCAAAGAACAGAACACCTGGATTCATCATACTCGAGTGAAGAAGGCTCCAGAGACCCCTTGGAAAGTGGCTTCTAACGATAATGAACTGAAATTGAAATTTACCCAGGTAAAATGAATGCAATTAGAAAAGTTACTCTCGTTGGTGTTCTCACAATTATAACCATACTTCAAGGAAAAGGAGGTACTTTTAGTCAGGGTGATACTGAATGGCCTTGGTCACAAGCCCTCATAGGGCATACCAGCTTTCAGGGAAAGTACCCTACAGACAGCCGTCCGGATTTGGCTATAATTGTAGTGCATGATGATGAAATTTACCACCCACTTGAATGGGCTTGGAATCGAGATGAGTGGATCATGACCCTACCTGGTATCATTAATGAAAAAATCCAGGTGGGATGCAGGAAAATAGAACCTGGTTTTCAATATGAAAAAGCCTCTTCTATTACGGTTTTTGGCCATTTTTCTGATTTCAATCTGGCATCCAAAATTCACTCTGGCATTTCAAAGGAACTATGTCCTACTGAGGATTGGGATTGTGTTAAACAAGGTGTGTTTTCCTTATGTTGCTGAAATAGTGCGAGAGGAAACTCACGGCAGTCTCAATGTGAGATAAAAGCAAGCTTCAATTTATTTCACCAAACGAGAAACTTATATACTGTTACAGATGTTACTAATTATAGTTACACACATATTTGCAGTTTGTTCTCACATCTACAGGTTTTTTCCTGATGACTCCCTTATTCTTTTCTCATAACACTTCTGACTCCCTATCTTATCTCATAACATTTTTTCTCACAGCTTAGAAACACACAGCTGTGTTCTCAGGTTTTAGCTTCTCATGACACTTTACTAGGATTTTTACTGAGGCCTGAGTATGCTGAGGCCTTGTTCAGGTTTATTTAGTTAACACAAGTTTTGCTGGAAAACTGTGTTTTCCAACATGTTGCCGCCAGAAAATCGCTAGCAACAAGACTTCCAGTGACCCAAGCGACAATAATGTCGAAATTACCAAGTCTTGTAAGGAAGAGCAAAGTGACTGCTGGTTTAATCTTACTATGGTTCATCTTTTTTATGTAGTGTGCCAGTGGACATCTAAACCTACTCAACCAATACTATTAGGTTTAATTCAGAAAATTAAAATGAATGTGGTAGCCAAACCAAAACAAGAGTCCTCCCAAATTAACACTCCTATTCCTCCTAAACTAACACTTCAACCAAAAACTTACGAAGTTGGCCCATATGTGATAAGAAACACAGGCCAACAGCAATTGTTGTTCAACCCAGAATGGTCTCTTAAGCGTGTAAAATTACTGATGCAAATTAATGTTTCTGAAATTCAACCAGCTTGCTCCTCTCTTTTGAAGACATCTTTTGAAGGCTGGACAACATGGTTACAGAGGCAAGGACCCTTTAGGAGCAGAACACAAAGAGATTTAACTGGAGTGTTAGGAACAGGATTGGGTGTTTTAAATGAGATTGATTCGGAGATACTAATGAATAAATTGGCCACCACAACGGGTGACCTAACAAGACTAAAACAACCTTTAGAATCTTTACTAGCGTTAGGAAATGGTCAGTGGCAAATTTCAAAGGTACTTCCAGATCTTGCAAAGGCTAACAATCAGGATCATAAATTAATAATAGATGCACTTGGAGCAGTTCAAAATAATGTGTCCCTTGCAATCAGCAGCTTCTTTAATTATAAGGGAAGGAAATGAAGGTGTTTCCCCTATTGAAATACGAAAAGCTGTTTGGGATAATGCTACCGAACTGGAAAAGAAGCTCCAATTTTGGTGAACTTTAGTAAACTTCACCTATGACCCAATTACTAACACAGCTACAGCCTTTGTACTTACTATACGCAATGCCACAATTTATGTAATACATCCCGTTGTTCCTTTAGGATTAAACCACGATGGAGCAGTGCTTTACCCTTCTGATCACAGAGCATGGGCCCGGATGGTTGACAAGAAATGGCAAACTGTAAGCTTAGAATCATGCATTACACGAGAACAACAAGGGTTTATCTGTGAGAGTAACACAATTAATGCCAAAGACATATGCTTAGATGTTGAGCAAAGCATTTGCCACTTTAAAGTTCACCCGGATACTAGTCAGAAAACAGTACTTGTATATACTGGTCAGGGTTGTGTTTGCTTAAGAACAATGTGTGTTCTCATAGAAATAGATAATGACAATGTTGCTTTGGATGTTAGGAATCATTCTAATTTTTGTATTTGTAATTTTGTGAAGATCATTGGGTGTGACTTCTTGTATTTGGCACCAGTTGTATCTCATCAATTGATAAAATCCAATTACACAATGTATCATGAATTATCATCAACACCTATTGGGATGAACATTACTCTGGTAAGACAATTGGTAGAGCATCAAGACTTAATTAACATCCTAAAAGGAATTCAAAAAAGTGGAAAGAAAACTTTAATAACCATTCACCATGATACAGAGGAAATAAGCAGAGTCTTACAAAGAGCAAGAAAGGATGCGGATCACCACTGGTGGGATGTGCTTTTTGGATGGTCATCTACTGCAACTGGTATCCTTAATACATTATGTCACCCCATAATTGTTTTACTAATTTTGGTAGGTATTAGTCTTGTGTTATCTGTTCTGCTATTTGTTTGGAATTGCAGGATGTTAAAGAGGCTATCCATTTTAACTACTTTATCGAATGTACATGGTAAGGCATCGAGAGATACTTATCGCAGAAGCTTGCTAGAAGAAGAAGAATCCATTTACTTGTAAAAGAATTTACTAATTTTATAGAAAAGGGGGGACTGATTTAGGGTAAAATAGAAATTATTAATTTAGAAGAACTAGAAGCTGGATAATAATAATAATAACTTCTGAGCTGATTTAGAAGGCCAGAGATTGGATAATGATTTACTAAGATTTGCCTGCTGAAGACAATGTATTATTCGCTTAATGATTTTGTGCCTACCTAGTATCGGGGAGGATAGAGAGAAGAGAGCCAAATAATTGAGAAGAACTATGGAGTGTAACCGAGCATCCCGCCCTCGGATCCCGAACAGGTACAAGTTGGTTCTCAGGCTTGGACTTGGACCAAGAACCAAGGGAGCATGCGCAAGGGAACAGGGTGAAGAGTTCATCGTGAGGAAGACTATCGATTTCACCCTCATTAATCATTTGGGACCCCTGCCCACAATTAATCTGAGACACTGCACTTGCGCGAGCATATTTAAATGAACTTTGAACTCATTATAATACGAAGTGGAGATAGGTAATGAATATGTATAGGGGCTTTGTCTAACTTTATGCATATGTAATCTGTAATCTAATATAAACCTAGTGAAGTGCTGCTGACGGTGTGCATGCTTTTGGAGGGGCTACCCCCCATGCACCCCAGTTGGAATAAACACATACCTACTTCATAACTTTCTGAGTTGTGGAGTCAATTCTGTGCTTCACTCTTAGTGCTAGAAGTAAACCCGAGCACCGCCTTTTCGTCGGAGGTGCGGGATGAAGTGGGAAACGAGTTGCGGGATCGCGCTAGAGGAGAAGAGGCAGCCGCTCAAATGCTGCCTGCCTGGAGTGCGATACTAGAGGCTAATGAAGCACAGGAAAAGACTAACAATGAAAAAATTGCTTCTAAAAGCAGCCTTCCCTCCTCAGAGGGAGAGACGGCCGATGCTGCATCTTCTCCAACTGCCCCTGTACCCTCCGCTCCTGCGTGCCTTAATCCCTATAACCCGCCTGCTGCAAAGGTCGTCCTTCAACCTCCCCATGCATTGCTGGTGGATGTGGAATATGATCCTGGATGAAGGAAAACTGCTGTCGGGAAACAGGTCAGGGGGTGGAGGACAGCTCCATGCAACAAGATAGATATCCCCATCCCCTGGAGAAGTGAACACCAGAGAGATTCTTCAACCTCAGCATCAGCCACACACCCAGCTGCAGCAAGCAGTGTTGGCATGGACTTGGTCATGTTCACAACAATACACATTCACAATAACACTTTTAGACTCAGTGCATTTGCTATCAATTGGGGACATTTGGACCTCTGGGGGGGAGGACATTCGCAGTACGTTGTTACTAGGGAGATCTTCTGTTACCCCTTCTGGTCTTTTTGTCCTACCTAGAGTAATTAGTTCTGATTTTACAGGTGAAATCAAGATAATGATGTGGACTCCCTTTCCACCCTGCACTGTACTTAGAAAGTCTCGCATTGCTAAACTGCTTTTCTTTTCTAATTTCAACAGGGGGAAAGGAGGAGTTCAGCTCCACAGGAGCCCCGGGAATTTGGTAGACACAGCAAATCTCAGATGTTACTGTAATTTCTGGAGCTAAGTGACCACCTAATTGGCCTCTGGCTCTGGTGTCACAAAACCTTTCAGGAATTAGTAAAGTGAGCAATAGCCAACAAAGTAGATAGTCGCAGTGCTAACATCAAAACTTTTGTTTTAGCAGTTCCCATAGTGTTGAGAGGAGGAAATCTCCTCTCTCAACTCAATCTGAGATTGTAATCTGATTTTTAGGAGGAGCCATTGTCGTGTGCACCATCCCACAATTGACATGGAAAACAGCTAAACCTATTTGGGTTTAGCCCCTACCTGAAAAGCCACTCCCTGAAAAGACAAAATTCAAATGTTTTACTAATGCTTTCTCTAATTTTGCAGGTCAAATCACTTCACATTTACATGCACACTGCTTGCTTAAACGGTTTGAAGTTCCTTTGCAAGCCCTGACTGTCTTCACTAATGAATCAGAATTAACACACAAATTGTGCTTTTGTGGATAAACCCAAACACCCATCAGTGGACATCAAATGTTGTCATTGTCTCAGGTTCCCCTCAAATCGTAGAACTGGCAACTGTTGTACATGCTTTTGAAAAATGAGACACTCCCTTTACCTTTTTTACAAACTCCTTTTATGCTGCAGGAATTGTTGGAAGAGCCAAATCTGCAGTTTTGCTGGAGATTGCTAAACCATTACTTTTTTCCTATCTACAGAAGCTTGTTTTTCTTTTAAATAACTGTAAAAGTTCTTACTTTATTATGCATATTTGCTCACATACAACTCTCCCAAATTTTATTGTAAAACTTTACCCTCAGCTCGCATGGGATTAACCCCCGAGGTTTGCAAAGTCTTCAATTGTAGCAAACAAATGTTACCCATTTCCCTGAATTTGGACATTTAAGATATACCCATTCCTCCATTGACACCTTTTCAGGAGCTCTGTTTCCATCCTGCCATGCAAGAGAAGCAAAAAAGGATGCTAAACGCCATTTTTTAGCTGCTTTTGCATTTTTTAAGTGTGCCACAAGTTAAAACAGATAATGGTCCTGTATACATTTCTCATTCTTTAACAAAAAAGGGGGGAATGGAGAGTGCAACATCCCAGGATAAGCTACACAAACCCTTATATGTTTTCAATTTTTAAAAATTGCTATTCAAAAAGCAAAACTCCACCCATAATGTGGAATTTTGAAAAAAGTGCTGCAGTCACTGAAATTAAATCCCCGGTCCTGGTAAAGGATGTAGAATCAGGCAAAATAATTGGACCTTTTCCTCTTATTATATGGGGAAGAGACTATACTTTTGTTTCCACAGGTAAAGGGACCTATGTGGATCCTTGCAAAAATAAAAAAAAAAAACATTTGCCCATACAGAGAAAAAGAACCAACGCCACCTGAAGACGACCAAGGCAAGAACAACAAAGGCACATAACACGAACTTTAATGTCCTTAGAACAAAAGTTCAACCTTCCCCGTGAAGTCAAGCTGAGAAAACAACCAAGATTATCATAGGTTGAACTGTGGGTGGCTCAAGAATTTGATAAAACCAAGAATATACGTTTTTGTAGTTGTATTGTGTATATTGATTTGTATACCTTGATTGTTAGAATGTTTGCAGCGTATAGTTAACAAAACGATTAAGCTTTTAATTGTTAAACAGAATAGGGGGAGATGTGGGAGTTCAGGGTGGAAGCTGCAAAGTCCAGCAGCTATAGAGGTCTTTTGTTATCAGTTAATGTGAGACATTAAGAGAGATAAGCTGAATCGCCCCTGGCAGGGGCTGAGACGAAGAGCAGGACAAGACTATGTTTACCTTATGCATAAGTGATTAGCAGGACAGATTGGGCAGGATGACGGTGATCAGTGACCCATTAGGAAAGTAAAACATGTAACCCTGGAAACCAAAGTTCTTGTAATGGCTAAAGATATACTTTGTAACAGTATAAAACATGATGTATTCTGTACAATAAACAGGACTATGCATGAACCAGGCTGAGAACCCCAATTAAATTGCCGACAGTAGTCTTCCTCAGGATAAACTCTTCACCCTGTTCCCTTGCGCATGCTCCCTTGGTTCTTGGTCCAAGTCCAAGCCTTAGAACTAACTTGAGCCAGTTCTGGGGTCCGAGAGCAGGATGTTCAGTCACACTCAGTAATTTTTATCAATACTCCCTCATTCTTCTTTGTATCCTCCCCTTCTGCTTGGCAAGTGCAAAAACCGTTAAGCAAGCGATATATTGTTTTAGCAAGTAGCCTCTAGTAAATCATTATCCAACCTCTGGCCTCCTAAACTAGTTCCAAAAGATTATTATTCAGCTTCTAGCCCCCCTAAATTAGCAACTTCTAACTCCCCTAAATCACAAGTGCCGAGTCCTGCACTTTGGCCACAACAACCCCCTTCAAAGCTACAGGCTGGGGACAGAGTGGCTGGACAGTGCCCAGGTAGAAAGGGACCTGGGGGTACTGGTCGACAACTGACTGAACATGAGCCAGTAGTGTGCTCAGGTGGTCAAAAAGGCCAATGGCATCCTGGCCTATATCAGCAATAGTGTGGCCAGCAGAACCAGGGCAGCCATTCTTCCCCAGAACTTGGCACTGGTGTGGCCATACCTTGAGTACCGTGTCCAGTTCTGGGCCCCTCAGTTTAGGAAGGACGTTGAGATGCTTGTATGTGTCCAGAGGAGGGCAACAAGGCTGGTGAAGGGCCTGGAACACAAGCCCTATGAAGAATGGCTGAGGGAGCCGGGGTTGCTTTCTAAGAGGTAAAAGCCATCTCATCCCTGCAAGCATTAACAAAGGCAGGTCAGGATGCCCTCTGAAAAGATAAGAGGGGCCTAGCAGCTTGTTGTAGGTTACAATATAGATGAATTTAGTATTCTATTACCACAAGCTGTGGGGCATTGGTTGTTATCTCCTGCTATGACTCACCCCTGATAACAGACAATGGGCCATCAAGAACCCACCGCATGACTCATGGACTTATCCTATTGTGAGATGCTCCACCCAGGAGGGAGGAGCCAAGCATTCCCACCTGGATATAACCTGGCTTTGGAACTGCACAAGACAGCCCTGTCTACTGGATTCCCAGAGGACAAGAGCTACGACTGGACCTTCAGGTGGAGACCACACCTTCCACAGGATCATCGCTTCAACCTAACTACTTCACTGAGACTGCTACCACCACCCTGACTAACAGGGTGTCAGGTTGTATCTGACTCTGTCAGTGTTTTTTCTGGTATTATTGCACTTATTTTTGATTTTCCTGTTAAATTTATAATCCTGACTTGCGATTTCCCACTGGTTTGTTTTCAAACTAACACAGCTGAAGACAGGAACAGAGGCGGTTAGAACTGGGAGAGAAACTGCTGACACAGCAGGAGAGAGACAGCACATGCTCCTCAAGAAAAGGTGAAAAGTGCACCGTGAGGAAGACTGCTAGTCTTCACCCAAAAAAGACCCCTAGGATTCCTCAGTGCGACCACTAGAGAGAACTGCTTCTGCGCGAAATTGTGCAACCCGATCCCGGGAACTTATTAGATTAGACACTCTTTGTATTAGAATAGGCCTCCCTCTTTATGAATATGTATGTAATCACAGTATAAGAATGAGAAAGCAATTCACCCTGGTGTGCATGATAGGAGGGGAAAATCCCCCATGCACCCTGATTCGCCCCAATCGAGCTCAGAGACACTTCAGAGACCAAGTCAGAGATGTGGGTATTTGCTTTATTCGGTGCACCAGATGTGTGGGAATTGTTTCCACCAAACACACACACACACTAGTACCTCCAAAGGCACAGTGTTATAGGTAAAATTCATGAATATTCATTACATTCCCTAGGATAGGAGTGGTTATACAAATTACTTCTCATAAGTCATTAATATTACTAGCGATTTTTTGTGCTCAATGGCAAAAGGATTCCTTTTGCCCCCTTTTATCTTGATAAGATTAAGGAATGTTAAGAGGAATGTTAATTCTTTTGGCTTTCTTGGGCCTTCCATTCCCCAGCGGGTTTCTCTGGAGTCAGGGATGGGGAGAATGGAGCACTGCCTCTGCTGTGTGCATGGCTGGCCCCACTATAGGGCTGGGCTTGGAGCTCTGTGCAGCACTGCCTCTGCTGTGTCCATGACTGGACCTCACTGCAGGGCTGGGATGCTCTGGGGGTGAGGTAAGGGGCAGTTCACTGTCTCACCAGGGCAAGGCCTGACCTGCCCCTTCTCCACACACACCACACACAGGCATCTTGAAATGTCTCAGAGACATTAATTTTTCTAGTTTTGGCAGCTCACATCATGGCTCCAGACAGTGATCAGGACCACTGATAGCTTTTCTCGTTTGTAAAATGGGGTACTTTTGTTAGCGTGGAAAACACATAATCACTGAATGATTATATGCAGGTGCCTTTATTCGAGCTCGGGAAGCCGGGGTGTGACATCTACCCAAATCTGACTTCAACATGGACTTGAAGTGAACACAGTTTTATACCTTCCCTTACAGAACAGTGATGTAATCATATGTTAATTATCAATTTATCATTGTTCCATTGTTTCCCCCCAAGCATGACTTTAAGCCCCCCATCTCCCACAGTATTTCTGATTTATATCACAGGTGCTAATCCGCATGATTTCACGAAAACAATCCCGATTCTCTAAGCAATCTCCGTGATCATGTCGCTGAGCCCCGTACATGTAGTGCCTACCTACCCCGTTCCTAAAGCCTATTTTTAACTAACATTTTAACCCAATGTTAACACTTTTTCCTCACCTTGGTGGAATTTTTAGCAAACAGAGCAGAAAGGAAAGAGGAAAGCATAAATGATAACTAAGACTCTCGTACTGTTAGTTTTTTGCTTGTGATCTTTTCTCCCCCTTTTTTCTAGTCACAAATATTAGCCGCTTATAAAAATACATTCAGGATTTTTTCTATATGATTTTGCGAGCTCTTTTCAGGACTTCAAATGTGCTATTGAAAAACGGCACTTTTTAACAATTCGCTTCAGCCGCTTGCCAAAGTGGGGTTTGAATTACTCTTTTCCCTTTTGGTGGGAATTTTCATATGAACGGTAACTGCTATTCTAAATTTAAAATTATCTTTTAAATTGCAGAGCCCAAAGCCTGGCAGATTGGCCTATGACTTTTAGCGATTTTTCAAAGGCAGTATTTTCTTTCTGTGGGGCTTAGCATTTTCAAACACTGGTCAAACAAATATGCATTAAACAGCAACAGTTAGAAATACTTAGTAGAATAGCCAGCCATCCTTTTGAAACCTTTTCATTTTAAAAATAAAATTATTTTGTTATTGTTATATTTCAATTTCACAAATTTAGATTTAAGCCTATATAGCTTTCTCTTTTTTTCTGGCTTATTTACCCCTTTGCATCTGAAGCCATACTTGCCATTACAATTATTACGAGGTTTTGCTAGGATAGCTGACTGTGAATAACACTGTTCTGGAAATACAAAAAGCAAAACCATTTAATGTGTTTCATTTTGGTATTGCAGCTTTTAACTGATTTACTGTATATTATATTGTCCAATATTGTTCTTTTGTGTCCTCTTTGTCTGGAGTTTCACATTAGAGAGGAGTCTTTGGCCGTAGATCTCACAGTCGTGAGGGAAGTCAGCAGTTCTTTTTGCTTCTGTGGCTTGAGTGGCTCCTTGTCTCACGTCTGGACACAGCTTTTTATCTGATGAGGACACACTGAAGGATGTTAAAACAAACTTGCACAGTGATAACACATGTTAGAGTGGGGAGAAGGACGAATTCTTGCCTCCTTCAACTTCCTATTGGAAATTCTTATACAAATTAAGTCTCTAATAAATGAGAAATTAAGATCTAATGAACTAATGTTTAACTCTTGTAGGTTAATAAACCTCTTTTTTCTTATAATTTCTTAAATGCATGTATTACTCTATATGCATATTTAGAATTAGTAAAAATATTCACTATCCTTCCCCGATACAGTTCGCAGGATTCCACAAGCACTTACAGCTCTGCTGCTCGAGCTGACCATGTGAGAGGCAATGTCTCACTTATTTTAACTCTCTTTCATTAATTATAGTGTATCTTTCAAATTGTTACTCTTCTAGTACTCTTGAAGACTTACTACTAAACACATTCCTTCCCCAAGGTTAGGGAGTGCCCTGCGAATCTTCCCTAGCCTGGGTCTGGAGATTTATCACTTGAATGCTGTGCAGTCATAGGTTTTTCTCAACCCCTTCAAGGAGGCTGAGTCAAACCCTTTTTTTTTTTTTTTTTTTTTTAAAAACTAAACTCTAAATCTTCGTGTACATCAAAAGAATTTTAAATTTACCATGCACTTGTATTTTAAGCACAATTACATTTTGGTAGTTATTTCAAATAGAGAATAGCCAATTATACTATTACTATTGATTTATTTTCATTATCTATTATACTATTTTCTTTGAGGCTGCCCACACTTTTGGGTTTATTTCAGCATGACTTCTCAGGCAAAGCTACTATGGTGTTCGCTTTTGTAGTTCTTCACAATATTAATGTGCATTCCCACTTTAGCTATCAAATTTCTTTCTAGTAAATTACAATTACAATTAAGAACAAACAGAAATTTATGCATTTCAAACTTATTCTTCACATTTACTAATAGTGGCTGAATAAGGAGCACACTTCATTTTTTCCACTTGCCTCTTGAATATTTGACGATTTTCTACACCCACCTTAAAAGTTACTAAGGGCTTCTGTGTGGGGCCTGGTATAATGGGAGCTCTTGACATTCTTAACAATTCATTTCTATTAATTGCTGGACTTTTTCCCCCTGAGGATTCAGTTGTTTCTACAGACATTCTTGCTTTCAGTGACTCTGCCCTGCAGATAGCAGTCTGATCTCTTATCAGCTGTTGCTCTGATCGGCTTTTTCCTGCTGAGGAGGGAATGCCTTTGCCACGTCTTGGTGGCTGGCCCTGCCTCCTCTGCCCCAGGGGCTTCGCAGTTTATTCTTTTGGGGCTGTAATACCTTTAGCGTCATCTTTGCCTTTGCCTTTTCTTTATCTTTTCTTACATACATTTGCAGTATCTTTCTAACCAGTTCGTTCAGGGGCTTATTCTGCCCTTCCTCCAGCCCCCACCCCCACTACTGCCTGGGGGTGCTCATTGTCTCACAAAGTCATTCTGGTGACCCAGACAAAACTCTTTACAGACAATCTACATCTTCTAGACATTCTTTCCACAGTATCCAAACGCAGCCCTTCCCCCTCCTACGCTCTCAGCAGGCACGGCCAGCAGCACCACAAGTGACCAGGGTGTCCCACAGCCTCACAGAGGCCGGGAGCCACAGCCGCCCTGCCCCAGGGGGTGGCAGAGTCAGAAACTGCCCGGTGCTGAGCTCGCAGCTGTCCCACAGCTCCAGCTCGGCTCCGCACCTCCCCACAGGCCCCCAGTCTGTGCATCCAGCCCCGCACCTCTGCGCTCGCTCCCGCCGCTCCGAAAGGGGAGGATACAGGGGACTGCAGCTGGCCCTGGGTCAGCTGCCAAAATTTTAGGCAAGATGGGGGAGGGTGCTGAAAAACTTCTCCTCTCTTCCTTCTTTTTCCTTCTTTTTTTTTACTCTATTTACTTGCATGCTATTTTTCTACTACAACATTCTATACAACCATATTTCAGCAGCTACACACAGGAGTTCTAAAGAGGTACTTATTAGATTCAATTAGTTATTTTTATCTCGCGGGCGTCCCTGCATAAATTTATATGCCGGCAAAAATACAAATTAACACAGGTAAAATTTTGCACACACAGTACATGCACACACATTAAAAAATTTCAAAAGCACTCGAGCAAATAGACAATATCACTTCCTCTCACAATTTATACAAGTGCACTAAGTTTAAGTTTCACGACTGTTTCCACACACAAAACACAGGATTTCAAAAGCAAAATCAAATGGAGCAATATTAGAAAGGTGGTGGGGTCTGGGTGTTCTCAATTCAGTAGCTAAAATCTTTCCCTTCCATAATACAATCTGCCCCCCTCCAGATACTCCAAACCAACGGTTTATATATGATTTATACTCATTCACTCTTTACCACTCGCTTTGCTTTTCTCTGGCCGTTTCTGTCGCCAGAGAACGGAAACGCAGATAGAGCTCCACTCTCGCTTCATGTCGGAGACACATCTCATTCATTCACACTCACACAGTAACAAAATAATGACACAGTAACACAGTAACAAAATAACGACAGACAGAACAAAAATCGCAGTATGGTGTAATACAGTGGGGTCCAACCCCCTTAAAGGTACCTTTCACAATAGCGGGGTCCAACCCCGGGGGTCCAACCCTTTAAAAATACCTTTTCCTGACAGCGGGGTCCAACCCCTTGCCCGGGACTAATTTCGGGAGACCCAGTCTCAACCCACCCTCGGGGACTAGCACCCCGGACCTGCAGGCATTTATTTTAAAAGTAGCAAATACCTTAATTTGGTGCAGATGGTCCTTAGTCTACTCCCACCAGGAGCCAAAGGACAGCTGAGCTCCCCCTGAAAATTCAGGGTCGCGACTGGGAGGTCTGCTTACCCCTGGATCCAGCAGCCGAGCAGAGTTAGGGTCCCATCTGGGGTGCCAATTTGATTTGCCCCAATCGAGCTCAGAGACACTTCAGAGACCAAGTCAGAGATGTGGGTATTTGCTTTATTCGGTGCACCGTATGTGTGGGAATTGTTTCCACCAAACACACACACACACTAGTACCTCCAAAGGCACAGTGTTATAGGTAAAATTCATGAATATTCATTACATTCCCTAGGATAGGAGTGGTTATACAAATTACTTCTCATAAGTCATTAATATTACTAGCGATTTTTTGTGCTCAATGGCAAAAGGATTCCTTTTGCCCCCTTTTTTCTTGATAAGATTAAGGGAATCCACAAGGCCAGAACTGATGGGCGCCGTGCTGGTGGAAGGGCCAAAAGCTCAAAGAAACAAGAATGGTTGAAGTGCAAATAGATTTGGGTTTTCTATTTGACCACTCCTTTCTCAACCCGGTGCCAAATAAACAAATACCTACTTCAAAGACGAAAAATCTCTGGAGTTGCTAAGCCGCAATTTGCATGATTCAGTTTAGCCTGGAAAAAAGGAGACTCAGGGGTGACCTTATCACTCTCTACAACTACATGAAAGGTGGTTCTAGCCAGGTGGGGGTCAGTGTCTTCTCCCAGGCAACAACTGACAGAACAAGAGGACGCAGTTTTAAGCTGTACCAAGGGAAGTTTAGGTTAGACATTAGAAAAAATTTCTTCACTGAAAGAGTGACTGCATGCTGGAATTGTCTGCCCAGGGAGGTGGTGGAGTCACCGTCCCTGGACGTATTTAAAAAAAAACTGGACATGGCACTCAGTGCCATGGTTTAGTCGATGAGGAGTTGTTAGGTCATAGGTTTGACTCGATCTTAAAGGTCTTTTCCAACTTAGTTCATTCTGTGATTCTCTAGTCGAGGCATTGCGCCGACAGTAGCGGAATGGCCCCGCTCTGGTCCAAGTTGCTGGTGGCTTGCCAGCAGCGCCCAGCTGAGGAGAGAAAACTATGGAAGCAGAGGTGCTCTCTCTTTTGTGGCAGCTTTTGATAAAGGCAGGAACTTTGCTTCGAAGGTGGTTGTTTTGGGTTTGCAACTGTAGCCACTCATAAAGACTGCATTTTGTAATTGGAAACTCTTTCAAAGTGAACTTTGCAAACTCTGCCAGCAGCGAGGAAAAAGCGAGTTCCTGGGGTCCGCCCCCCCGTGTCAGAGCCAACAGATGAGTCCTTCCTCCCCACCCCACAGCTGTGGTGCAGAGCATAGCAGTAGCAGCGGCAGAGGCTGCAAACGGCAGGAGGAAGTGGAGGCAGCAGCGCAGACTCCGCATGAGTCGGCAAGTTTTCATCTGCTTCTAGAAGTGCTCTGTAGGCTCCTGATAGGAAAGGTGTGTGCTAACATCTTTACAAACAACTCAACGGGTGAGGGTCTTTAGGAGAAATGGGTCTTAATGTCTCTACCAACCTCAAGCCGCAAGTTTGTTACAGAACCCAGACAGTTTGACTACAGTTTGAACTCCTGAACTTTAAGGTAATAGGCAAATAAGTCCACGTAAAGTCTATTGCAGAGTCCAGACAGTCTGAACTTTCGAACTTTGGGGGAAAATGACGATACATGTTCAAGTGTGATAGGGAAGATGTGTGCTAATGTCTTTACAAACAATTCCATGGGTGTCAACGTCTTTAAAATGGGTCTTAATGTCTCTCCTAACTGCAAGCAGCAGGTTTCTTACAGAGTCCAGACAGCCTGACTCCTGAAACAGACTAATGGGTCTGCACAAGCCTGACTTTCTGAACTTTTGGGTAAAATGACAGGTTCAAGGGGGATATGTGGTAGGCGGTTCAGGAAGGCTGTACCTTCCCAGTACCTCAGCCAATGGGAAAGGAAGAAGGCAATAAACTTAGGAAGGGTACATGCAGGGAAAAGGGGAGCATGGAGGAACAAAGAGGAGGGGTAGAAAGAAAAGCATGTAAAAGGGGCCAGTTGCATGTAAAACGCGGCTGATCAGCTTGTCTAGTTGAGCCCTTTGCCTGATCCCCACAGTCTATCCTGTCTTTTTTTATCTTATTCTTAAATGTATTCTTAACTATTTGTCTGCATAATCTCACTCTATCCTGTGTGTATGTGTGCTGCAAGGATAAGTGCCAACTACTGGTGAGAGCTATGTGTGTCTGAGTCAGATCAGGGGTGTAGGCATCCCCTGCATGAGATGCAAGGTGCTGAAGGAAACAGGGGTCCTAGTTGGCGGTGCCATAGCCCTGTGGATCTAGGGAAGGTCTTGGAGCCTTTGCACCCAGAATGCCAGCTACTGGGGACACTGGCATGATTTCACTTAAGATCAGCCAATGGAGTCAATTCAGGGGTGTAGACATATCCTGCATGTGATGTCAGCTACTGCAGTGAGTGGGGTCTCAGCATCTCCTGCCGGAATGAGTGGAGATCTTTGACCTCCAGCTACTGGGGTAGGAATGGTGTGTCTTTCAAAAACCAGCTACTGGGAGGGACCCGTGTGAGGTGATTAAGGGGCTCCTCAGTGCTGGAGACTAGAGCAGGGCCATGCACCATAGCCCATGTGCTTGGTCCCAGTCACTAGTGTGGGGGCTGAGTGTTTATCGTTTCCAAACCTGGTGTGTATGTGGAGTGTTCATGTGTATTTGCTTGCCAACTTCAAGCTGGGCTAGCTGTTAAATAGGAGACCCATAAAGCAGATAAGAGTTTCTGGGATTTGGGCAGGGGTATCTGGCAGACAGAGGGGATGTGCCAGTACTTGGAGGATCCCCAAATGTGTGTGCTTGTGAAACTAGAGTGGTGTGTATGTGCTTTCCCTAGGGAACTTCTATCTCTGTCAGTCAAAGAGGAGGAGGGGACTTGGCTGTCTATGTTTTTTTAAATGGGGATCCTGTATGTAGGTGCTGTTGAAGGCAGCACCTTGTCTGTGGCAGTCTGTGTGACTGGCCCTGTTGGTGTCTTGTGTATGTCCTCTGTGTGTGTGTGTTTCTGAGATCCGTGCTTCAGCTTTGCTACTGATTGAACCTGCAGACATGAAAGTTACAGTTGCATCCCTCAGCCTGAGCAGAGATCTTAAGTCCCCCAGCAGCTGGGCAGAAGGGAGTCCTGGGCCAGAGCTGCTGGAGGAGGCAGCCACTCTTAACATCCCTTAGCATTCCATTCTCTACAAGAATACACAAGTTTTTCCAACTCATTGTAACATTTTAATTACGAGGAAAAATATGGTGTATGTAGAATACATTTTAAATACTTGGGGTTTAATTTTGCTAGAATATCTTATCTAGGTTCCCTTTTCCATGGAAGCTTGAACCAGATGATCTTTCGAGGTCCCTTCTAACACTGGCTATTCTATGATTCTATAATAAAAACTACAGACATCTAATAAAAAATTTTGAGTATATTCAAAAGAGGGCCAATACTGACTGTGGACAGTTTCTCTTGTCATGCAAGATAAATTAAGCATTTACTCTGCTCTACTCTGCACTGGTGTGGCCTTAACTTGAGTCCTCTGTGCAGTTTTAGATGCCACAATATAAGAGAGATAAAGCTATTAGAAAGCATCTAAAGGAGGGCTAAAAGATGGTGAAGGGTCTAGAGGGGAAGCCATACAAGAAGCAGCTGAAGTCACTCAGTCTGTTCAGCCTGGAGAAGAGGAGACTGAGGGGAGACTTCATTGCAGTCTACAACTTCCTCACAACAGGATGTAGAAGGGCAGGCACTGATCTCTTCACTCTGGTGACCAGTGACAGGACCTGAGGGAATGGCATGAAGCTGTGTCAGGGGAGGTTTAGGTGGATATTAGGAAAAGGCTCTCCTCCCAGAGGGTGGTTGGGCACTGGAACTGTCTCCCCAGGGAAGTGGTCACAGCACCAAGCCTGCCAGAGTTCAAGAAGCGATTGAACAATGCTCTCAGGCACATGGTGTGATCTTGGGGTTTCTTGTGCAGGGCCAGGAGTTTGACTTGATGATCCTTGTGTGTCCCTTACAACTCAGGGTATTCTATGATCGTATGATTCTATGATTTAATAAAGTAACTCAGTGCATTTAAATTTTTTTTTCTAATGTAACGCATTTGTCTTAAACTGAGCTCTCTTATAGAAATGCTCACTGATTTCTGCCCACTCCCTACCATAAGAATGTTTCCTTTCCCTTTAAGGCCTTAAGTACTTATACCAAGTGCTTACACAAATTATTTTGTTTGCATATGAAACGACTGTTTTCCTCCTTCAGTCTGCCTGTTGCTATTAAACCATCGAACATACTTTGGAGCAGGAACAGGAGAGCCTAGAAGCAGGTAGCATGCTGTCTTGGTTTGAAAGACAGGTGTCTTCTAAGAGAGGTGGAACCTTCCCTTAGAACAGAGAATGTGATCTCCCTTCCCTCTGAATTATTTTAATTTTGAAATCAAGGGCTTTCAGGCAGAGGTATGGGAAAAGGAATAACAGGTCTTTACTAGTATCTATAGCAGAGTAAACAAGCAATAGCAAGAATAACAACAACAAATAGAACCAGAAAACCAATAGCAGATGTCTTTTTGAGCTGCTGAGCACTTTCCCACGTGGTGTAATTACGGTCGAAAGCAGCAGGGGCGCTGTTGAGCTCCTGGCAAGGCAGGGCAGGTGTGATGACTGCCAAGCAGCTGCAGGTGGCGCTGTGGCTCAGGGTCAGGTGGGCCTCACGCAGCAGGTAATGTGTCTTGCATGGGAGACAGGAATTTTATGTGTTTTTGCAGTTTGACAGACTTTAAGATAGCTAGTTCCCCAAGACTTAGTCCCGTTCGCAAGATTCTTTGCTATTTGGCCGATTTGTCTAAAAATACCATTTATTAAACACAGAAAATAACAAACATACAAACATAGAACAGATTGACACACATAAACACACAATGAATACATAATTGCAATACTATAATAGTTAAAAATGCAATTATGGGGTAAAACCTTGCTTGAACTATAAAAATAGTTAAAAATGCAAGAAATGTTTGCTTGAACTATAATGCAAGTTAAGAAATGCTTGCTTGAGCTAGCTGAAATGCAAGTTAAGAAAGGTACCTATAAGTTAGCCGGAATAATACAATTTAGGAAACTCAAATGATCTTACCAAATCCAATTTTTGGAGCTGGAATACATTAAGACTTCCTCACTCAATCCCAGGGAAGTAACCACAGGGCTGCGTCCAAACCCTGGGGAGAAGACTTTACTTCACGCTCCAATGTCCATGTAGAAAGCTTCTACCTTTCTGAGGTTTCGTGGTGTTTTTTATAGGAAAAGTGTATGTGGATTTGCGGTCACTCACAAATTCTTCACATTCTCTCAGTGTCTCACCTTGGCCTTCCAGGCGCCAGGACTAGATAGCTAGGATTAAGTTTATCAACTTAATCTGAGCCATTCATCTCTAGCCAGCGATTAGGGAGAGAGAGAATGGGGAGGGGGGAGGTCCTGCCACATAATGGCGGCCAGGCTGAGAAGCAGGCAGGCAGCTTGGACCGGCGAGCGGGACGGCCAGGGTTGGGGCTGGCTCTCTCCCAGGCTAGCCAGCGAGGTGTCAGGGACTCTGCAGTTACAGCAGACACTGCGGTCTCGTGAGGCGAAAAAGGCACTCCCCGGCAACTGCAGCAAAACGCAGCCAGGAAAGGTGCGCTTTCCCAGCGGGGAAAAGGGTTGGATCCTACACTTTTCCCCAGCCAAAAGCTCACCCAACCAGAAGTAGAAGGCAGGACACAGTTGGATCTCCCGCGGTCACAGCCAGAAGCCAAAGCAGTTGCTTTCCTCCCGGTGTCCGACAGATGAGTGCCGGTCCCAACGGCCGGCGTGCCTCTTCCCCTTGCCCCACCTAGCCACAGGCTTTTGTCTCTTACAAAAGAATTGATGGCTCTAATCACCCAGATATTTGTTGCTTAGTAATAGGGATGGAGAAAAAATTCCAATGCCCCCAACCTCCGACACATGCTGAGGCTAGTACAATAATTAAAAACACGCTAAGTGTGCAATGAATCATTCCACTGACCAAAAAAAAAAAAAAATGTGGAAGAGAAAGTTTCTCTGCTCAAACATCAAGCCTTTGAAAGCAGACAGAAAGGCTCTGCTTTCCTCAAAATTCTGCTAAATCCATTTGTGAACAGGGAGATACCAGCCTGTATTGGGTCTGACTGAGGTAAAGCTCGCAGCCCTCCCAGTGCTGTTCTTTGCATTAGTAGCTGGAAGGGTGCTGATAACAGACCGGTGTTTTGGCTACTGCTGATCAGTGCTGTCCCTCTGACATTTCTTCCCCCATCGAAGGGATGGGATTGTGTCCTGGGAGGTGACACAACTAGGCCAGCTGACCCAAATTAGCCAAAGGGATATTCCATACCATATGATGTCAGCTCAGATATATAAACTAGGAGAGGGAAGAGAAAGGGTGAGGTACTCGTGAGTTTTCAATGTTTGCCTTCCGGAGCAACTGTCACGTGTGCTGAAGCCCTGCTTCCCGGGAAAGGCCCGACATCGCTGCTAATGGGAAGTAGAGATTGACCTTTTTTTTCCCTTTAGCTTTTGGGCACGCAAATCTCTGGTTATTCCTTTTCTTTTACTGTAATAAAACTGCTTTATCTCACCCTGCTGGCTGTCCTCTATCTTATACTCTCCCCTGTCCCAAAGGGAAAGGGAGTGATAGAGCAACTTAGTGGGCACCCGGCACCCAGCCAGGGTCAACCCGCTACAGTCATTTTGGCGCCCAAATGTGGGGTGAGATAAAAGCAGTTTTTATATATATGTATATATATATATACATATATTGCATGCTCTAGTAATTGTCAGTAGCAGTCCTAGAGTAGTAAGCTCCTGTGTGGCACACGGCCTCTGGCAGCCACACTGCTTATCTTTGTTTTGCTTAGCTTGGGAACATGTTGAGACAATGACTTGGAATGAGTACAGCTCCTTCTCCCCGCCTGGGCTGAATCTGAGTATGGATGATATTTTATTGCAGGCTCCCATGGTCATTGCAAACCCTTATATAAGCTGCCTTATATTATTGATAACATTAGCCAGTACCATCGCTACACTATGGTGTCTTGCATGGGAGACAGGAGCCTTATGAGTTTCTGCAGTTTGCCAGGTTTCTGGCAACAGATTAGGGTAGCTAGCACCGCAAGACTCGGTCCCGTTTGCAAGGTTCTTTGATATTTGGCTGATTAGTCTAACAAGATGTAAAATACCATTTATTAGACACAGAAAATAACAAACATACAAACATAGAACAGATTGACATACATACACACACAATAAATGCATAATTGCAAAACTATAATAGCTAAAATGCAATTATGCAGTAAATGCTTGCTTGAACTATAAAAATAGTTAAAAATGCAAGTTAAGAAATGTTTGCTTGAACTATAATGCAAGTTCAGAAAGGTACCTATAAGTTAGCCAGAATAATACAATTTAGGAAACCAATGATCTTACCAAAATCCAATTTTGGAGCTGGGATACATTAGAATCCTCCCTCAATCTTGCAAGAAGTTACCACAGAGCTTGCGTCCAAACTCTGGGGAGAAGCTTTCCCTCACACTTCAGTATCCATGTAGAAGAGCTTCTACCTTTTCTGAAATTTCATGAGCTTTTTATAGGATAAGAATATGCCGAGGGGGTCACTAAAAATTTCTCACATTCTCTCTACATTCCACAGGGTCAGACTTTCGGGCGCCACCAGGTAGCTCTGATTTAGGCTGTCAACTTAATCGGAGCCATCCATCTCCTGTGACCGATCAAGGAGAGAGAGAAGGGGAGGGAAGCATCCTGCCATATATAGAATTAATGGAATTCATCATCCTGGTACAAAAGGAAACAACCTTTGGGTGAGGACCTGTTAAAATCTCCTCTGAGGCATCCAGTTCCTGGGTGGAAAGGTGTATGGAGGGATCTGGGCAGGTTCCTGAGGTGGTTAACATCTCCCGTTGCCTGTGACTTTACTCCCGAGGAGGTTAACAACCCTAAAAAATTGGCCCATCAACTGATAGAAGGGTGTCTCATTTACACTCACGAATGTGTGCAGCTTCTTGCCCTGTACTGGGGCCTGGCCTGGGCCTACTGAGCCTCTGTTCAATACTCCCAGGGGACTGTAGTGAAGGCAGGAACCCAAACTGTGTTTGAGGACATTGTGGCTGAGGCAAGGACACAGACCTCAACAACTATTGCTGAGATAGGGACCCAGACCACAGTGTCTAAAATAATTGCCCCAGTAGTGAAAACAAAAAAATGGACGAGGCAAGTTTCAGGCCCATACCACCAATTAGTAAGGGAGGAAGAAGAAGAGGAAGAAGAAGTAATAGTAGGAAAGGAGGAGCTAGATCAAGGCCAGGCCCTTCAGCAAAGAAATCAAAAGGAGTGAGGCAAGTCAAACAGGAAACTGAAGTTACTCGGTCTCTGACCTCATCAGAACTTCGAAACTTGCGAAAAGATTACAGCCGCCAGCCGGGGGAGCGGATTTCTGCATGGCTGCTGCAATGCTGGGATAATGGGGCTGATAGTCAGCAGTTAGAAGGTCACGAAGCCCAACAGCTGGGATCCCTTGCTAAAGATCGAGAAATTGAAAGAGGAATTGGAAAGGAAGGAGCAATTTGCAGTCTCTGGAGACGGCTCCTCTCAAGCATGAGGGCAAGATATCCATTTAAGGAAGATCTTGTGAGATCCCCAGAGAAGTGGAGCACTGCAGATGAAGGTATCCAGTACTTGAGAGAATTAGCAGTGCTGGAAGTTGTCTACAGTGATCTAAAGAATGATAGTATCTCTAAAGATCCAGAGGATGTCCCTTGTACACTCACCATGTGGAGAAAGGTGGTTCAAGGTGCCCCTGCATCATGTTCCTGCAGCTTGGTAGCACTGTACTACCTGCAAATGGATACACCGACTGTAAAGGTGGTGTCCTCCTGGCTCCAAAATGTAGAAGAAACTTTGGGTACCTCCTCATCCCTACGAACCAGTACCCCAGCTTTTAGGGGCAGCCTGAGAGATCACTCTTCTCCGACCCAAATCAGAAGGAAGGGAAGCCCCAAGAACATTCCATGGAACACTCGATGTAATGAAATCTGGTTCTTTCTGCGTGAGCAGGGGGAGGACATGAGGAAGTGGGATGGTGAACCCACCTCTAAGCTGGAAGCCCGTGTCTGTGAACTGAGAGGGAAGAGAGCTGTTGAGAAAGGGCCGCCCAAGAAGACTGTCAGTGTAGTTGCTGCAGAGAGATCAGAAGACAATCAGCGATCTCCCACATATAAGAGAACTCCCATTCTCTACGACCCTGATGAGGGAACTTCTGATCTGGCATCGCAAAGGTCAGACAGTGAATACTCTGACCAGGAACAGGAATAGAGGGTCCCTGCCTCTGGCCAGGAGGAGGAAAGGGATGACTGGGTATACTGGACTGTGTGGATTCGATGGCCTGGCACATCGGATCCACAGAAGTATAAAGTTTTAGTAGACACCAGTGCACAGTGTACATTGATGCCATCAAGGCACAAGAGTGCAGAACCTATCTGGATCTCTGGAGTGACAGGGGGATGCCAGGAGACGTCTGTAATAGAGGCTGAGGTGAGCTTAACAAGGGACAGATGGCAAAAGCACCCCATTGTGACTGGCCCACAGGCACTGTATATCCTTGGCATTGACTACCTCAGAAGAGGGTACTTCAAGGATCCAAAAGGGTATCAATGGGCTTTTGGTGTAGCTGCAGTGAATACAGAGGAGATCAAACAGTTATCCACCCTGCCTGGCCTCTCAGAAGATCCCTTCATTGTAGGATTGCTGCAGGTGGAAGACCAACAAGTATCCATTGCTACCAGGACAGTGCACTGGCGTCAGTATCACACCAACTAAGACTCTGTAACTGATCCATGAACTAATTTGTCGACTGGAGAGCCAAGGAGTAATCAGCAGAACCCACTCACCCTTCAACAACCCCATATGGCCAGTGCAGAAGTCAAATGGGGAATGGAGGCTGACAATAGACTGTCATGGCCTGAATGAAGTCACACCACCTCTAAGTGCTGCTATACCAGACATGTTGGACCTCCAATATGAGCTGGAGTCAAAAGAAGCCAAATGGTATGCCACAATTGACATCGCTAATGCATTTTTCTCAGTCACTCTGGCAGCAGAGTGCAGACCACAATTTTGAGCTTTCGACACTCTACAGATTCCTGGATCATGAAGGCCTCCAGGTGGGCACGGAAAGTATTACCCGAGGAGACCTTGTGTTCCCGGAGTCCAGTGAGTTCAAAGCAAGATCCCTGGGGGTTTTTTTATATAAAAGGCATAACTTTGGGGTAAATATAAGGTTGATGGTATTATTGGATAATGAAAAGAAATCACTAGTGAAGGTATAATTGGCTATCCTTTATTTAATGTTATTGTGCTTATAATAGTGATTTTGAGTGTCGGCACCTGGTTAAAATGCAAGTCCATGGTGAATTCAAAAGTCTTTGGTGTATACAAGGACTTGGGTTCCTTGTATTGGAACTCTCAGCCTATTTCCTGGGGTTCAAGTCCCTGAGGGGTTCCAGTCCTTGTCACTGTTGAGCCGCTAGCAGAGAAAAGGACCCGGGTTCTCAGTGTGGCAAGAAAAGAGAGCTTTATTATTTTGATTCCAACTTATATAGACTTTTCAGAGGTCACCCAGATTGGTCAGCCAGAAACCTCCCCCTAGGCCTGATTGGCCAGGCCTGAACTGTCCAAATCTCGAGACACTGTTTTCATAACATCCAAACTTTATCTTTGTTTATAAAACACAGAGGAAAGTTCTCATGGGAAAGACCTGTGCTAGCCACAAGTCCTCTCTGAGTTAGTGTTTCGGTGTCTGAGTTGATTTTGGAATTAAAGTGTCCTGCCTGGGTTAAAATGCAATTGCAAAATATTTTGGAGTTAAAGTCTCCTGCCTGGGTTACTGTGAGTGGGTTGGTTTTTTTTTTTTTTGAGCAGAGTTTGCTCAAGTGCTGTTGAATTTATTTTTTTTTAAATGTGCGTGTGCATGTACCTGTGCGTGTGTGTTAATTTGTGTTTTGCTGGCGCATAAAATCAATGCAGAGATGCCCATGAAATAAAGTAATTTGCTGAAAGAGTGTTGAAACATAACTTTTGCGTATCTGTCTGATTTTAGTGTGTGCAACTGAGTATTGTTTTGGATGGGGGGTTTTTTTGTGTGTGCTTGCGTGGCCACCCCGAGCTGTTTCAGGCAGCTGGGGGCGGGGGGCGGGGGGGGGGGCAGCCTTAGAGATGCAAATTGACAATGTCGAGGGGAAGGTGTGGATAATGTATGCTTCTCGGCCACTGCCCAGGCTGTTCCAAGCAGCCAAGAGCACAGCCGTAGAAATCCAAATTAACACCGCTGAGAGGAAGGTGTAGACAATGTGTGCCTCTCAACGCCAAGCTGTGCCTGATTGCAAAGACATTGCAAAAGAAAACTAACGAGCAGAAATTACAAAAAATTTCAAAACAGGGGTGGGCCTGGCAAGAATTCATCCCTCTCCCCACTCTAACATGTGTTACCCTTGTACAAATTTGTTTTGATATCATTAACAACATTGAATATTCAAGTGTATTAGATAAAAAGCTAAGTGTATCCAGAGCCGCAGAAGCAGGAAGAACTGCTAACTATCCACACAACTGTTGAAATCTGCAGCCAGAGACTCCTCCATTATGTGAATAAAATTAACTCCAAACAGAAGAACACCAAGAAACCATATTAAACAATATAATAAAAAGTAAATCCATTAAAAACTACAACAAAACACAAACTTCAAAAATGAAATGCATTAAATTGTTTACTTTTTTTACATTTCCAGAACATTGTTTTCATTGTAACACAGTGTTACTCCTGAATCAGTCAGCTAGCAGGTCCTAGCAGAACCTTGTAAAAATTGTAATAGCAAGTATGACTTCAAATGCAAAACAGTAAGTAAGAAAAAAAAAAAAAAGAGTGGCACTCTTTCTACTACCACTCTAACACACACACATAGAATGGAGACTATATTAATAACTGGCTTATAGACTTAAATCTAAATTTGCAAAATTGGTATATAACCATATGTAAATCAGATAAAATTAATTTTTATCTTAAAATGATAAAGTTTCAAAAGGATGGCTGACTACTCTAACAAGGTACTAAGACTGATTAAGTTCTGTTATTGATTGTCACATTTCTAACTGTTGTTGTTACTATGTTTATATTAATGTAAGTTTTGTAAGTTTTATAAGTTTTATGTATGTTTCCTACTGGTTTCAACACTGAATGGGAAAGGTTCCTCCCTCAATTCAGTTTTGAAAGCTCGTATACTTCTGAAAACTAATCTATGTACCTCTTCCTATCTCTTCAGAGCAAGGCATAAAATTACCAAGGGACGCACGTGCAGTAATGGTTAGAAATATGCAAAAGAAGTGGCAGCTAGAAAGTTCTCTCCCGCTGTAGAAGTGACTAAAAAAAATGCTAATGAGATTGGAATGAGTTCTGGGAGTCTGCCTGAAATTTGATTGGTGGGAGGGATAAACATAATAACTTTAAACATGTATAATGGTTTGTCTAACATTTCAGAATGCTAAACCCCACAGAAAGAAAACACTGCCTTCAAGAAATCACCGCCTTCAAGAAATCACCAGAAATCATGGACTGACCTGCTGAGCTCTAAGCACTACAGCTAAAAAATACTTTTGAATTTGAAATAGCAGCTACCATTTATATGAATTCAATTATGTTTTCCTCATTCCTTTCTACTCTGTTTGCTAGAAATCCTACCAAAGGGGGGAGGGGAGTACCCTAATTAGATCACAAACAGGGAAAACAAATATTACAGTAGTCCTGGTCACTGTTTTGAGCCATGGGGTTGGGTGCCAAAGACTGGAGAGATTAATGTCTCTGAGACAATTCAGTATGCCTGTGTGTGTGGGGACAGGGTGGGTCAGGCATTGCCCTGGTGAGACAGTGAACTGCTCCTCACACCACCCCCAGAGCATCCCAACCCTGCAGTGGGGCCAGTCATGGACACAGCAGAGGCAGTGCTCCATAGAGCTCCCATCCCAGCCCTACAGCGGGGCCAGTCACGGGCACAGTAGAGACAGTTCTCCATTCTCCCATACACAACTGCAGAGAAACCAAGTAAACAGAAATCCCACTGGGGGAGGGGAAACCCAAGAAGGCCAAAGAAATTAACATTCTCTTAGAATTTCTATATGAGTGCTTTTCTATATATTCTCTGTCTTTTCTTCTTCTTCTTCTTCTTCTTCTTCTTCTTCTTCTTCTTCTTCAAAATTTTAACTAGTGTTGCTTAAATCAATAAGTTAAGTCGAAGTGACCTTAAAATTCAGTTCACTTCCAAAGGGGGGAATTTTTTATTTCTCTAGTCAGGCTTGGTTTGCCTTTTCCTTGGGGAAAGGAATTTTAAAGGGTCTTTTTGGGACATATAACACCACTCTACAGAGATGAGCTTAACATGTCAACAAACTGGGAGTAGCCCAAAAGACAGCCAAAAAGACAACAAACATCAACAAAACATCAGCAGACACCTACAAACATCTACCATAGACACTGCCTCTGGCAGAGTTGAAGACATCTAGTCCAGAAAGGACTGATAAGAAAATCAAGGAATGAAGATCTAATTAACATCAGAGGCAAAGAAATTCAGATCCAATAGGAAAGCAAATACTAAGAGTGACACAACTTTAGACCAATGAATATTAAACCAATGAAGTTCTATGGATTTTTACTGTATAGTGTCTTAGTTACATGGAAGGTGTAACCAAAAGGTTTGTATTCTATTACCATCTTCATAAGCTGTTAAAAACAGGTGGGTAGGTGTTCTTTATCTTCAGCATGACTCAGCCCTGATAACACCATTGGGGGTGGGGGGGGTATCTATCTCCATTAATGGGCCATCAAGGTCTCTGGGAACGACTCATAGAATTACATCATCCCATTGTGAGATGCCCTGCCCAGAGGGGAGGAACTGAACATTCCTACCTGCATATAAACTGAGGCTCTGGAAAGCTACAATACTTTTTCCACTGGACCTCCAGAGACAGACTAGACCTGTCTTTAGGATCACCACTTCAACAAGACCACATCCATCACTCCAACGGGACTGCAGCCACCATTTAACTAGACTGCTACCACCACCCTGATTAACAGGGTGGCAGGTTGTATTCTGGCTTTGTCAGTTTAAACTGTTGTTTCTGTATTATTGCCTTGTTATAAATACTAGTAAAGAGCTGTTATTCCTTTTCCCATATATTTTGCCTGAAACCCCCTTGATTCCAAAGTTATAATAATTCGGAGGGAAGGGGGGGTCATATTCTCTATTCTAAGGGAGGTTCTCACCTTGCTTGGCAGACGCCTGTCTTTCAAACCAAGACATAAAGTTTGGGGAAAATCTTGTAAAATCCATGTCATGGAATGGTTCTTTCTGCACACCCGGGCTAAGTGTGGATGAGAATATTTCTGTGGCACATCCTGGCCAGAACAACATCCTGGCCAGAACATAAAGTAATGCCTTGACTTTCTAACATTAAAAATGGTTTTGGAGAGTTTTTGTTTTTTCCCGCAGTTTTGGTGACATGTTCAAGGGGGGAATATGTAGACGACTTTCATAAGTCAAAAGGGCCTAGCCCTAGAAGGCATTAGGACGATAAGAGAGGAATGCAAACTAATGCATCTGACTAACCACTTTTTTTGCAAGACAAAGACCTAGCCCAATGTGGGCTAAGTGATAAGGGAAAAAACAGGCTGGCTGCTGTAGGCAAAAGAAGCTAGTTTTAATGACAGAGCTGTCACAAAAGGGTAGAAAAATGCAATTTTTATGCATAATAGAAAATAGGAACATAATCAATACACAATTATAGATGAAGTATAACTAATATAGCAACAAAGTGTGTAATAGCAAAATTAAGTGTGTGTATTATTAGCAAAATAATTGTGGGATGAATGTATGGTGTGCCATGTTTGTAACTCTAAGATAAGGAAACTACAAGTTATGTAAGAACCAAACGCTTAAGACTGTACCTTTAGATAAATGAACTAAACTAGGGAGGATGCTGAATTTGTAAACATATAAATAACTTTTGCAAAGTGAGCATGACAGACGTGCACATGGAGGTGCTAACCCCTGCATGCTCCGCCCTGGCAGGGCCAATTAAGGTGTGCTTTACTTTACAGTACCTTACTGTGGAGTAGATTCCTTTGAATCACTGCATTCTCCAAAACCTCCAGAGAGAAACCCCACAAGGGTATGCCCCAGTGGACACTCTCTCCCTTTATTCGAATAACGTTGTAGGACTACTCTGTCTCCTTTATGGACACTGGCTTTTCATAGTGTGATTTTCCGCACAGGAATCAGATATGAGTAGATTTAAGTGAAAAAATAACAATTTATTAACAAACAGAATGCCAACAGGCAGGGAGGAAAAAAAGTAAGTAACTGCTAGATACCAAACTGCTACATTTCACACCCCACAGGAACAAAGAGAGACCCAAAAATGCCGGAAATACCCGTTCCCAATATGGTGCCCGCCAGAGGCGGCCACGTGGCTGAAGGACAAAGGGAAGATGATGTCAGACCCTTCCCTTCCAAGATGGCACCTCCCTGGTGACCTCGTGTTCCCAGGAACAAAGAGGCAAATGGCGACAGCCCCTACCGGGAAGGCAGGAACCTACAGAGCATATCTAGAGGCAGATGAAAACTTGCCAGCTCATGTGGGGTCCACAGTACTGCTACCCCTTCCCCCTCCTTTTTGTGGGCTCTGCTGCTGCTGCTGTACTCTGCACTGCATCGGGGGGGGAGAAGGACCGGTCTGTCGGTGATTCAAAGGAATCTACTCCACAGCAGGTACTGTAAAGCAAAGCACACCTTTATTGGCGCCAAGAGAACATGTAGGGGTTAACACCTCCATGTACATGTGTTGTAGTTTGACCCTGGCCAAATGCCAGGCACCTACAACATCTGCTCTCTCTGCTCTCTCCTGCCACAACTGTGCAGAAGAAAGGAAAAAAACCGAACATACCACACACACACAGGCTTCATGAGTTGAGATAAGGTACCTTGGGAGGATGCACCGAAGGGCAAAACAGACTGAAAACTTAAAGTTACAAAGTGATTTATTAACCTAACAGAGTGGGAGGATAAATGAGAAGTAAAAATAAGCTTTTAAGACACCGTTTCTCCACTCACCCCCTCTCTCCATCCTACCAACAGCTGGGGGGGGGGCAGGGTAAGGAGATTTTTTCTTTGATCAGTCCAAAACTCCTTCCACTGCTCAGGAAGAGGAGTCCTCTACTTAGCCATGGGGTCCCTCCCACAGGAGACAGTCCTCTGCGAACTTCTTTGGCATGGGTCCAATCTCACGAGCAGCAGCCTGCCCGAACTGCTGCAATACGAGTCCTTGTCCACAGGGTGCAGACCTCCGAGCTGAGGCCAGGCTGTTTCCATCTCAGGAGCAAGGCCTTTTTCTCTACTGGGACTCCCACAGGATCACAGCTTCCTCCAGGCATCCACTCACTCCTCTGGCGTGGGCACCTCCCCACTGACTGAGAGTGGATCTCTGCATCCCCCGTGGACTCCATGGGCTGCAGGGGGACCTCCTGCTCCCTCCATGGCCTTCACCACAGCTGGCAGAGGGTTTTCAGCTCCGGCGCCTGGAGCACCTCCTCCCCCACCTTCTCCACTGACCTTGGCATCTCCATGTTGTTTTTCCCTCACATATTTTTACCACCTCCTCCTCCTCCTCCTCTGGCTAAAAAGAAGTGTGTGCTCACATTGTTTTGATTTCTTCTTAAATATGTTTTCACAGAGGCGTAACTAACATCTCTAATTGGCCCAGGCTTGGCCAGCAGCATGTCCATCATCTTCAGAGCCATCAGAGATTGGCTCTGCTGGACATGGTGAAAACTTCCAGGACATTCACACAGGACACACAGGAGCCATCTTTGTGCCCCTCCCCACCCACTAGGAAAACTGGGCTAAGCAAAACTAACTCATGAACACAGGGGTACGTTTTCTCCCAACCCTTCAGACACTTCTTCAGGCCTACCACAACAGCTTTTGAAGGGTTTAAATTTCTCTTAGATGCTAAAGACACCTTGCTGATGTTCTGGGCTAAGCAAAATCAACACAACATGTCTGGCTGTGTGTGGTGAGCACAGACCTTTCCCGTGAGAAAATTTTCTCTCTTCTTCCTGTGTTTTATAAACAAAGATAAAGTTTGGATGTTGTTAAAACAGTGTCTCGAGATATGGATAATTCAAGCCTGGCCAATCAGCCTGGGGGGAGGTTTTGAATTGGCCCAATCTGAGTGATCTTTGAAAGTCTATATAAGTTGGAATTAATTAATAAATTTGGAACATTGCCACACATTCTAGCCTCAGTCTCTCTCTCTCTGCTAGCGGTTCAACAGCGACATCTGGTGACCACTGACATGTACTGCGCACAACTACAGGTACGCGGTTCACCCGAGTCCAAAATCCCCCGCCTGCCATTAGGCATGGCTGATCCTGATGTGGACATGGGACCCCCCGTTCCTGCGGATGAACTCTTGCGGGTTTTTCTGGAGGACTCTGGGGATGACCCTGCGGCTGATCAGATGCTGCGGGTCACTCGGGCCTTGTTGCAATGGGTTGAGGGCCACATGGCCCGGGATGTTTGGGACGTGGCACTGAGCTGTGACTTTTGGTTCATTGTCAGTCGTGCCCTGGCCACGGAGATGATGCTTGGAGACAGGACTACAGTCCGCTTCCATTGGGTTTGGAGAGACATTTGGGATGCATTGAAGGGACAGGTGTTTTATGAGTCACAGCTCGCGGGTTGCACGGGCCTGGAACCCCTGCTCTCGGTCGTGGGGCGGTGCGTGAAGGACGCGCCGACCCAGACAGATGCTGAAGTCCCGTCCCTGGCAGCGGATGCAGCTGCGAGACCTCAGTATGTTTCTCCCACTGACCTCCCAAGGCGCACTTATGTCCATCCGACAGAACAGCTAGCCGAGATGATGAAGAAAGGAGGACCGCAGACCGGCTCTGACACGGCCACCGCGAGGGTCCCCCCGCTTCTGCCGCCGCGAAATGCGCAGCCTCAGAAACCACCCCCTCCCCCGCAGGATGGCGCCTGAGTGCCCCTCCCCCGTGGGCAGCCGGCATGTGCGGCGGGGGCTGGCGGGGCGGACGTGGGGGGTGCTGCCGCGGACCGGGATCCGTGGCTGCTTGCCTTGGCTGCGTGCCAGCAGCTTGAGGCTGCGGGGGTTCCGGTTCCGGATCTGCCAGTGGTTTTGTCCGCCGCGGGGGTTCGGGGGAACCGAGCGTTTTCCCGAGCCCGGACGGCGCGGTGGCGGTGCAGCCCCGGGCTGCGGCAGCCGCGGAGGCGGCCGATCCCCTCGCAGGGTGGCTTCCGGGACCTGCCGCCATTCTGGCAGCGCAGGGACCGGATGAGACGCCTCCGACCGGGGGGGCTTGGCGCCCCGTTCGACCCCGGGGCGGCGGCGGCCGGTTTACGGCTGGCTGCAGCCAGCGTGGGCGGGGCCGGTGTGGCGCCGGGGCCGGTGTGGCGCCGGGGCCGTGCGAGCAGGCTCTGGCTCAGCCGGCAGCTGCAGCTGGTGCCTGGCAGTCAGGGCGGCTTCCCGGGGCGGTCGCGGGGCAACTTCTGGACCTGGCCGCCATTCTGGCAGCGCAGGGGCCGGAAAAGAAGCAGCCGGCGGGCAGTGCTTCCGCTGCGGGAGCTTTGATTGGCACTCCCGTGGGTGCGGGGCTGGCCCGACTTCCCCACGGCTCGGCGGACACGGCGTCCCTGCCGAGCACGGAGGAAATTCCTCCGCAAGCGGTTTTTCATGATTTACTGGCCGAGGTGGCTGGAATTCGGCAGCGGATGGAGGTCCTTTCGTGTAGGCCCTCCTGTCCGTGCATGGCTGGGCCGGAAGTCCATTTCCCGGGACCCCGGATGGGGTCTGGACTTCCTGTTGGCCCGGCAGCTGACTTGGTCCCCGCAGCTCGGGGACGCTTCGGCCCCGGGCAGATGCCGGTTCCCCAGCCGGGTTCTGTGGCGAATGCGGCCCTGGCGCAGCATACTGGCACTGGGCCGGCGGGCTTGGCAAACGCGCCCGGCAGTGCGCTGGTGGCGCCGCCGTCTCCCTGCCCCTACCCCATCCCAGTCACCGCGCAGTTTCTTAGCGCTTACACTGCCTCCGGCCAGTCACCATCCTTTGTGATGGGGAGTGCTGGTTGCAAGCCCTACTCAGACGGCTCAGACAGTGATGAGGAGGAATTTCTTCATCCTGGGCGGAGGCTCGCGCGGGCGACGAAAATGTAAAGGCATTGGGCTCTGACCAACGCTTGGAGACGCTGCAACGGCATGGGGTGTTTTCGCCCGCGTGACTCCCTGCAGTTCTGGGAATCAGTGAAGCAGAGTGCGCTGGAGGCAGGAGACTGGGACCTTATAGAAAAGATTGGATTGCCCAAAGAGCAGGAGGGATGCGAATCTGCTGTGGCAGGTTCTGATGGTGGTGGCTTCCCACAAGGGGGCGCTCAGGCTTTTCCAGTGTATGTGCCTGGCCCAGATGCCATGGACACAAGGAACAGCCACTCCACCATCGCATGGCGCATGACAAATGACTTAGCAACCAAGGTAGCTATGTTTGGCGTGTCTTCTCCAGCCATGATGCAACTTCTTAGAATGATAAATAGTGATTTGCTTGCTCCATTTGATATTATGTATCTGGCTCAGGTGCTGTTTCACCCCATGCAATACAGTGCCTTTGAGGACAATTGGAAAGCGCTGGTTGAGGATCAGCTGAAGAAAAATGTGTCCTTGACTGCCGAGGACCCTAGGCGCATGGTTGGGGCTGATGTCCTCATGGGTAAGGGACCTTTCACTAACCCCAACGTTCAAGCTGCCTGGGATCCTTGGATCCTGGAGCAAGCCCAACAGCTCGGTATGGGAGCCATTTTGAAAACTATAGAGATGGTTGCCCCGCAGGCACGGTATACAAAGATATAGCAGGGGCAATCTGATCTTTACCTGTCATTTATTGAGAAGCTGGCAGCAGCTTTGGAAAAGCAGGTTGATGATTGGCCCATGAGACAGATCCTGATGAAACATTTGGCAAGAGACAGTGCCAATGACGAATGTAGAAGGATCATCAATGCCCTACTGGGGGATCCTTCTGTCCAGGAGATGATGCGAGCTTGTGCCAGGGTGCAGTCAGAAAATCAGGGGAAATCCGCTTTGGCTGCATTTCTGGCCTTGGATCAGGGACCCACTGATCAGGGACAAAAACAGCCCAAATCTGGGAACAAATGAAAACGAGTCAAATCTAAACAGAAAGAAAATTCAGGTAAAAAGGGAGATTCAGGGACCGAGACTCCTCAATGTAAGAGGTGTGGTAGGCCAGGTCACACTTCAGACTACTGCAGGTCCCAGTACCATGTAGATGGTCGACCCCTGTCGGGAAACGTGAAGAGGGGTGCAAAAAGGGGGATTTGCCCCCCATCACAACAGTTCCCCCAGAACAGGGTGATGGCTCAGGCTTACCCGGTCAATGTGGAGGAGGCACCAAAGGCTCAGCCCGAGTCAACGCCTACACCGCAGCAACAGTCGTCTTAGAATCTGACGATGCCCACAGGGTTCCCTTGGAGGTGGACGGTTCCCTGGATCAGGGGACCGGTGCACTGCTCATGGCAGGGCCTGAGGCCACTAGCCAAGGTATCCTTGTTCTTCCAGAGTTCATAGATGCTGGTTTCGAGGGCCAAATTCATGCTACGGTTTCCACTCCTGATCCTCCTGTCACCATTCCTGCGCACACTTGCCTTGCTCACTTGTTGCCTTGTAAGTCTTCCGTTCCCAGGGTAGACCAGCAAGCTGGCGGAGGTGATGGCACCGAACTGCCAGGACTTCCGCAGGTCTACTGGGCTGCATCTATCTCCAATGAGTCACCACAGATGACATGTACCCTCATCATGCCGAAAGCACGTCCACATCGAGTTCGAGTCCGAGGTTTGATCGATACAGGTGCTGATGCGACGATCCTTTCCGCCGCTTCGTGGCCTCCTACGTGGCCTTTGTGCCCGGTGGGACTGAATATCGCGGGGTTGGGGGGAACAACACAGAGTCGGTTGAGTAAGCGAGCTGTGTTGGTGAAGGATCCAGAGGAACACATGGCCTCCATTCGGGCTTATGTCACTACAGCTCCAGTGAACATCTGGGGACGGGACGTGTTGGCAGCTTGGGGGGTGCGAATCACGACAAATTTTTGATAGGGGTCACTGTGTGCAAGGGCACACCGTATTCCACGCTATCTTTACGATGGCTGACCAAAACACCAATATGGGAACCACAGTGGCCCTTGCCAAAAAACAAATTAGTCGCCCTTTGTCAGCTGGTTCAGGAGAAACTGAAACAGGGACACATTGAGCCTTCTACCAGTCCCTGGAACACCCCAGTTTTCGTGATTAAGAAAAAATTGGGGAAATGGAGACTGTTACAAGATCTCCGAAAAGTTAAAGCAGTGATGGAAAGTATGGGGAGCTTACAGCCTGGCATGCCTTCACCCATGATGATTCCCACAGAGTGGGAAATCTTGATCGTTGATTTGAAGGATTGCTTTTTTACAATCCCTTTGCACCCCAATGACAGACCAAAATTTGCCTTTACTGTGCCTGCAACTAACAATGCGGAGCCTGTAAAGTGATTTCAATGGAAAGTGTTACCTCAGGGCATGAAAAGTAGCCCGACTATCTGTCAATGGTATGTCGCGCAGGCCTTGTCCAGAATCCGCGAGTGGTTTCTGTGGCACTCTGCTACCATTATATGGATGATATCCTGGTGGCAGCAGCCACCCAAGGATGAGTTGCTGAGGTTACAGCCTCGACTGCTCGATGCCTTGCATTCCTATGGGTTGCAAGTTGCTCCGGAAAAGGTTCAACAACAGCCTCCTTGGAAATATTTGGGAGTCAAAATTTTGGATCGAACCATACAGCATCAAGAGGTGCAGTTCTCAGACACTATTAAGACTCTAAATGATGCCCAAAAGTTGCTAGGCATCATCAACTGGTTACGTCCGTATTTGGGACTGACCAATGCACAACTTTCCCCACTTTTTGATATTTTAAAAGGGGACTCTGACCTAAACTCACCTCGACAATTGACTCCCGAGGCGCGACGAGTGCTGAACGAAGTGCAGCAAGCTGTTTCTGCTCATCAGGTTTATCGAGTAGATCCCTCTACTGATATCACTGTTTTCATTACTGCTCCAGACCTCCAACCTACGGGTATCATTGGCCAGTGGAACAAACAATGGGATGATCCTTTGCACATCCTGGAATGGGTCTTTTTGCCCCATCAGCCAAAAAAGACAGCACCCACATTGTTCGAATTGATAGCCTGCCTGATAACTAAATGCCGATATCGGTGTTTACAACTGATGGCAGCTGATCCTGCAACGATTGTTGTTCCGGTATCACGGGACAATTTTGAATGGAGTCTTGCTAATAGCGCTCCTTTGCAAAGTGCACTGCAGAATTTTTCAGGGCAGATTGCTTATCATCTGCCCAGTCACAAATTGCTGCAGCTGGCAAATTCAGTCAATCTTATGTTGCAGCCAAAGAACAGCCGGGTGCCAGTTCATGGACCCACCGTCTTCACGGACGGTTCTGGGAAAACAGGAAAGGCCATTGTTACCTGGAAGGAAGGATCTGAGTGGCAGGTGCTGAAAGGCCACGAGACAGGCTCTGCTCAACTGGTCGAATTGAAAGCAGTTGCCATGGCCTTTCAGCGGTTCTCTCAGGTGCCTTTGAATCTGGTCACTGATTCTGCCTATGTAGCAGACATAACCAAACGTTTGGATTGTTCACTTCTAAAAGAAGTCAATAATGCGACTCTGTTCTCGCTATTGCGAACCCTGTGGAAGGCGATTCAGGCTCGAGTGCATCCATATTATATTCTGCACATTCGAAGCCACACCAATTTACCAGGCTTTATAACAGAAGGCAATGCCAGGGCTGACATGTTAGCCAACCCTGCATGGGTGGCACCTCAGCCTGACAAAATTGCGCAAGCTAAGGCATCACACAATTTCTTTCATCAAAGTGCACATACCCTGCAGAAGCAGTTTCAATTGACACCAACTGAGGCTCGTGACATTGTCAGTGCTTGTGCTGACTGCCACGGACTCGCTGCTCCTCTGCCATCGGGGGTGAACCCCAGAGGTCTAAAGGCCTTACAGTTGTGGCAGACGGATGTGACACACGTTCCAGAATTTGGCCGAGTCAAGTATGTGCATGTGTCTATTGACACTTTCTCCTCAGCTATGTGGGCGACTGCTCATACTGGAGAAAAAGTCGTGATGCCATTGCCCATTGGAAATTAGCCTTCTCGGTCCTGGGGGTGCCAGCCACTGTGAAAACCGACAATGGTCCTGCCTACGCCTCACAGAAGACGCGGCAGTTCTTACACCTATGGGGTGTAGACCACACGTTTGGTTTTCCGCATTCTCCTACTGGCCAAGCCATTGTGG
This sequence comes from Entomyzon cyanotis, assembly GCA_024500445.1. NCBI lineage: Eukaryota > Metazoa > Chordata > Aves > Passeriformes > Meliphagidae > Entomyzon > Entomyzon cyanotis. Next base: position 113,812 of record JAKEPQ010000339.1, on the reverse strand, counting down.
AACGCGCTCACAGTACTCTGAAGCGTGTCTTGGAAAGGCAAAGAGGGGGAATGCATGGGGAAACACCACAGAGTCGATTGGAAAAGGCTTTGTACACAATCAATCACCTTACAGTGCCACCAAATTCGAATAATCCTGTGATTTTGAACCATTTTCTCTCATTGCAGTCATCAGGCGAATTGCGTTTGCCCCGGGCGAAGGTATGGGTACGGAACCTACTTACTAACACCTGGGAAGGCCCACATGAGCTTATTGCTTGGGGTCGTGGGTATGCTTGCGTCTCCACAGATACTGGGTTACAATGGCTGCCTGCAAAATGCGTCCGCCCTGACCTGCGGCTCCCGAGACAGAACCAGCAATCTCAAAACGGCAACCAGAATGCCGAACACCAACCGAGTGATCCTTCTGATGATGACCAAGAAGCCGGTCCATCCACAAGCAGAGACTGAAATTTATTTATGGAGTCAGAAAGCAAGGACTTTGAATGCATGTTTTGTTGAATTACAGATTTATATGTAGAATTAGTTTTATATATACTCTATCTAGGGTATTGCATGGGGCCTCTTTGACCATCTTAATCAGCATCTGGTTCGGGCTCTGTTCGGTGGCTGGCCACCTCCGGACAGACCCCTTCTTGAGTTTCAACCAGGCTCTGTTTGGTAACTGGCCATTACCAAACAGATCCTTCATGCTGACCCACTGGGGCTCACAAGCAATGCCTTCTGTTCTTAAACAAAAAGGGGGAGCTGGGGCTAGCACAGGTCTTTCCCGTGAGAATTCTTTTTGTGTTTTATAAACAAAGATAAAGTTTGGATGTTATTAAAAACAGTGTCTCGAGATTTGGACAGTGCAGGCCTGGCCAATCAAGCCTAGGGGGAGGTTTCTGACTGACCAATCTGGGTGACCTTTGAAAACTCTCTATATATATATGTTCGATTCAAACAATAAAGTACTTTTTTCTATGCCACGCTGAGAATCGGGGCTTTCCTTCTCTGCTAGCGGCTCAACAGCGACATGTCCCAACCACAGGAACTTGCTCGCTTTTTTCACTGCTGTTAGAGTTTGCAAAGTTCGCTTCAAAACAGTTTCTAATAGCGAAATGCAGTTTCTATGAGTGGCTACAGTTTCATAGCCAAAGCTGCCATGAAAGAGAGAGGCTCTCCGTAGTCATTCTCTCATGGAGTGTCTGGGACTGGAGCAGGGACTGCCCTGTTCAGTAGCAACAAGCAGGCACCCCTGGAATTCGTCCCAAGACTGCCCAAAGTTGCCAACTGCAGTCTCCCCGAGACGAGGGGAAAAAAAACCAAAACGAAGAGAGAACCCAAAAGGGAAGGAAAGCCTTTGCCTGAACAAAGACCAAGTAGCTCACAAAGCAAATACCATGTGGCCAAGAATCTGGAAACTGCCTCCAAATCGATTTTTAAAAACACCCACCATCACACCCCCCCCCCCCCCCCAAGGTCCCCGGCTGTAGGGTTTTTAAGATACAGTAACAATTTTTTGGTGCAGATAGATATGGACTACAATAACATTATGAATCACCCCAGGACAGAAGATAACTTCCCAGTTTCCTCTAATTTTACCCCCAGCCATCTTTACACAAACATCAAAAAAGCTGTGATGGGTGTCCTTCTCTCACTGGTGATATTATCATTTCAATAATGACCATAATAATCAACTCATATAATGAATATACCTTAAAGAAACAGCAGTGTTACTATAAAATAGCCTTTTATTATTAGTTTTAGATAAAAAATATTGTTTTTTTAAAGGCTAACATCAGTAGTATTTGAAAACTTTCAAGATGATTTTTGAAGTGGCCCACATTGCCTGTTATGCCAAATTATTTACACAGCCAATTAAGTCTGAGTGGCATGCAGTGGTCATCTGCAGAAATAATTGGCAGAGAACAGAAAATATGTTCTAACTATATGCAAATTTCCCCAATATACAACTTCTGCAATATCACTCTGCTGATTCAAATTGGCTTACGAAATGTTGATGAGATAACCCTATAAGACTTAGCTCAAATACTCAAATACTGTCCATTTGTATGTTGAACAAGTACTCTGTCTCCTTGCAGTTGGCAAAAAAAAAAAAAAAAATCAGTGTAAGGCAGGAGGCTTGCATGGGCAGTACTGTGTACTTTGTTCAATTTGGTTAAGAAACCTCCCAAAACCCACAACTGTGTGTTCATAGTTGAACAAGAATAATTTTCACTGACAAGTGATTGCATAACACATGCAACCTGCTTACTGAACACACAACCAGAACTTGTTCAGTCAATAATCTGCTGCAAGCTATCAAATAAAAACAACCACAAACCCCAGGAAAATGTAAGCAAGTAAATAAAATCAGATTAAGAGCACAAAAAGGTAGTATTTATATTTGGATATATTTCATAATACTAAACATACTGACATTTTCAAGTGAGTTCTCACTGCAATACTTAAAGAGTAAGTCTTCCAAACAAAAAATCCAACAGCGATAGCTTTGTGATGATTGTCAGGCTTGAAGATGCAGTATTTATTTCACAGTGTGGGTTATTTATATGGTGATATCTTTCTGAAATAATGCTTCATAGAGTTGATACCTGTAATGAATTCAGGGGCAACAAGAGCAGCTTCTATTGATACATTAATAGTAAAAGGCTGAGCAAGGAAAATGAGCATCTGTTGATGAATGGGGTAGGTACTTTAGTGGTAGCAGACAGAAAAGGCTGAGGTACTCACTGCCTTCTTTGTCTTGGTCTTCATCAACAAGGTCTTCCAGGATTCTGTACGTAGACAGGTTTCAAGAACTCTACCAGTAGTGGATGAGGGTAAAGTCAGGAACCTCTTGAGAAATCTCAACCAATACAAGTCTATGGGACTACATGGGATGCATTCAAGGGTGCTGAGAGAGCTGGCTGATGTCACTTGGGAGGTTGCTCTCTATCATCTTGGAAAGGTTGTGGAGATCAGGGGAGGTCCTTGATGAATGAAAAAGGACAAATGTTGCATCCATCTTCAAAAAAGGCCAAAAAAGATGATCCAGGGAATTACAAGCCAGTCAGTCTAACTTTAGTCCCTGGGAAAATCATGAACTGACTCTTCTTAGAACATATTTCTAGGCACATGAAGGAGAAAAAAAGTGACCATTCTGCACTGGGGGGGTCAGGGAGTAGAGAAAAGTGAGCAAGCAAGACAGTGCAGGGTTCTTTCTGGATCTCAGTAAGAAAGGTCCAAAAACAAATGGCTTAGTAAAATAGCTGTGTTAATAAGACAGATCAAGAAGAGGAATATAGATAGTGAGTAAATCTTACATACTTTCAGATGCTGGGAACCCTAGCATTTGTGCAACATCAATCAGACACCAGATGGATTTTCCCATGTGTCTTGGGGATGGGTTTTTATCCCATACCATTTTTGGTTTTTTGTTTTCTGTCCAGGGTGGTCACTGCCCCCCCCCTCCGGCTCTGGGAGTATCACGATAGGTGAGACCCAGACTGGGATTTCCTGCGGGAGTTGGGGGAGGGCAAGGGGCAGCATCTTCCTTCCAGGCGGGCGATTCGGCTGGACTGCCATGCAGCAGAGTGTCTCTGACCAGAGATACTGTTGCCTTGTGGTTTTTGCCTGTTTCTTTTTGTTTCTTTTCCTTTGGCACTGTGACTGGGCTTACTGGCGTGCTTCTCTGCTTCTCTGCTGCTTGGGACCCCAAAGCCAGTGCATGCCACGCCAGGACCTGGGACCGAGAGCACCCCATCCCCTGCCGGGGGTTGGTTGGCCCTCCTCTGCACAGCCTGACCCAGGGACCAGCCATTGCTGGTGAGCTACCCAAGGGAGTGATTCTCCGCTCAGCCCTGACGTTTTTCTGCCACTGGTCTGGGTTTTTTGCTACATTGTAACCCAGCACCCAGTGCCTGCCGGGGCACCCCGCAGCTCCTGCTACAGCTGCGGAGTTTCTGCTACCTTTTGCTTGCTACCCCCGGGTGAGCCAGCCCCTGCCGTCCCAGCCGCTGCTCCGAGGTTCCTGCTACAGCTCATTCTGCTATCCGGAGGGGCACCGGGACCAACTACCCCCTGTGAGTTGTAAAGGAAGCCCTTTTCCATCTCTTCCGCCGGCTGTACCCGCCATTACCCACGTGAGAGAGCTGGGCACACATGGGAGCAGACAAGGACCATATGCACCAAATTAAAGGTATTTGTTACAAAATATTTGGAAAAGTATTTCACAGGGTAAAAAGATGGGGTTCGAGTCCCCAACGGGAAGTGGTGGTGATGACCACCGAAACTAAAAGAGAGTTAGAGTCTCCTGCGAAGAAGAAAGGGGGCAGGAAGTCCCCATACCTGGATTTTTAGGGGTTGGAGTCCCCACTGTTGCTACCTGTGGTGTGTTGTGTGTTGCCTAAGAGTGAGTGAGTGAGATGTATCCTTAGTACAAAGTGAGTGTGGAGCTCTATGAATGATAATCAATATCAACGCCGGTGTAAGTGGTTTGGGGTTGAAAACTATTATTCTTCCACCGTGGGTATGCTCTGAGGTCTGTACAATAGCCTGGAAGGGAAGTTGCTAGCATCGGATTGGCAGCATATAGACCCCGGGAAAATACCTCAGGATCCCATACCTAGACGTGATGCCTGATGGGTTTTTTGTCCTTTTTCATTATACTTTTATACCCTTTTATATATACTCTTTACCCTTTCCCATTCCTGTACTTTTCACTCCCTATATCTTAGCCCACATGTTTATAACCCTTGTACTCTTGCCTTGCTCAGAATTCTTTGGAGAAGACGAAACAATCTCCACAATCTCAAGAGCATGAGGCACCAACCTTGAAAGAGCCCCATCACTGGGACATGTTTTTGTAAACTAAGCTGTAACCTTTTTGGGGGGAGGTAATTTGAATAAGGGGGCAATTACTTCATTTGTTAGGCTTCTTATTGGGAAATTTTAGATAGGTATGCTAATCTATGAAGTCCATAAATTGTATATGAGTGATATCGTCGCTCTCCTTTCCGTGATGGTGCACCTAGAATCCTATTAAACCAAGGTAATACCCTTTTGCTATACTGCGTGTCTGCGTCTCAAATTTTTTTACCAGCATATAAGGCATCAGACGGATAGCTTGTGTACTGTGTGGAACACCAGCTTGCCAGGCATGGGTTTTGTGTGGGTGCGTGGGATGTGGAAGGAGGTGGTATTGTGCATCTAGGAGGCAAAGATCTTTATGTAGAAGGTGCGAGTTGTTGGAAGATGGAGATGGAGGTTACCGAAGTAACCAGGTGGAGATAGTCCAGCTAGTTTGTGGGAGACGGTACCTAGTCCCTGAAATTTGGGACGTACCCAAAGAAAAGTGGGAAGAGACAAAGACTGAGTGCAGAAAAAGTTTTGGTTGGAAAAACAGGGCTAAAAATGGGTACTTCAGCCAGTAAGGAGATAGTAAAGAAAAGCCCACTAGGATGCATGCTAGCACACTGGAAAGTATTAGGGGGCATATCAGGAGGAACTAGGAGAAAGGCAGATTTAATTAGATATTGTAATCAATGGTGGCCCCTATACAAATCCAGAGTCGGGGGCAGTGGCCTGTGAATGGGACCCTGGAATATAATACTCTTTTACAACTAATGCTGTTCTTGAGGAGAGAGAGTAAATGGGACAAGGCAGGATATGCTGATTTATTCTTTACCTTACAAGGGAAACCCGAGTGGCAGAGACAGTGTGGAATAAATTTAGCCCCCCAAGACCCTTTAATCCTGGCATTAGAGAAGGAAGATAGGAAGACTAGAAAAATGAAGAGATGCTGCTCAGCTTGTAGCATTGGCCAGAGGTGCTTAGAAACCAGTTTACCATCAGGTAAGGATAACGGTGAGGATGAGAATGAAGATACCTTAGAGTTGCAGGAAAAACTAAATTCCACTATGAGAAATCTTGGGGCTGGTTCACCAGATGCCCGGTCACCACATACAACAGACGAGAGTGGAGATGAGGGGACCAGTGAATCCAGCCCTGGAATATTGACCTGAAGTAAGAGTAGGCAGAAGCAAAAACACTTACTAGCTCCCCTCTGCATGGTAATGGGCCTGACGGGAGATATGGCTAAAATTAAGGCCCCCTTTTCAGTAGCCAATTTGAATGAGTGGAGGGAAGCAGCTAGGAGAATAAGGGAGGACCCTGAGAGTGTGGCCCAAAGGTTTGATTTAGTAGTTAGGAATCAGGATCCTGATTGGCAGGACATAGACGTGATGTTGTCTGAATTAAATGAAACAGATAAGAGAGCTGTAATCACTACTACCTATGTTCATGTACAAGGACAAATAGCTAGTGGCACCCTTCAGGGCAATCTAGACGACATTTTTCCACAAATGGACCCCCACTGGGATCCCAATAATCCTCCTCAGTATCAGCTATTAGAGAGATACCGAAGGCTGGTGAGCTGGGGGCTGTGGAATGCAATCCCGAAAACCCTTAACTGGTCTCTTCTCCTGAATACACATCAGGAATCTAATGAATCCCCCACTGATTTTATGCAGAAGCTGCGGGACAACACGAGGAAGCATAGAAACATGGACCCTGAATCTGAGATGGGAAAGCAGCAACTAGTAACTAATGTTAGGGCATTCAGCTCCCGATATTAGGAGAAAATTACAGAAGATAAGACACCCTGACAACAGGACTTAGACTTCTGGCAGCCACCTAGGAGGTTTACAAAACCAGAATTCCAACAGTAACCATTGCAGCTGTAGAGGGCAGGAGAAACCAAGGCATCTGAGGGAGAGGGGGTTTCTGGGGGAAACGGGGGAGGACCTAGAAACATGGGAATGCATCTGGGGCCTAATCAATGTGCAGAGTGCGGGGGAGGGGAAGGGCTCTGGAAACGAGAGTGTCCCCTGAATAATGCCAGTCTCCTGATGGCCCACCCTACAGCCACTAACATTGCCTCGGGGCCAATGATGCCTACTGCAAATTCTGGACATATTGTGGCACAATTAAACCCAGACTGATGGAGACTGGCAGGTCCTTCCCTAGCAGACCTGCTGGTTAAAATCAGGCTGGGGGATGATCGGGAGGTAGAATTTCTTGTTGATACTGGAGTCACCTTTTCAGTCCTGAATCAGACCTTAACCCTGATAGGCAGGGATTTTGTTCATGTTTTGGGGGCAACGGGAAAATCAGAAAAGGCATACTTTTTACAGCCACTTGAATACCAATTAGGGAAAGCGATTGGAACACATCAATTTTTATATTTGCCCATTTCTCCAAGACCCCTCTTGGGAAGGGATTTGTTAACCCTATTGAAAGCAAAGATTGATTTTAACAATGGTCAAATGACAGTGCAGGTGCCAGAAGATAAACTTATAATAGCACTAAGTCTTGCACACTTTGAACTATCCCCCAGCCTTATTCAGGAGGAAATTCTTAATCAGGTATACCCTATGGTTCGGGACACAGAACATCCTGGTAGATCTAACTTGGCAAACCCGATAAAAATTGAACTCATAGAAGGAGCAGGACAGGTGAATCGTAAACAATATCCCTTGAGATTCAAAGATAAGAAAGGGATAGAGCCAGTAATTCAAAGGTTTTTAGAACAAGGGTGTTAAAAGAAAGCCAGTCTCAATATAACACCCCAATATTGCCAGTTAAGAAACCAAATCGGACTATAGGTTAGTGCAAGATTTGAGGGCCATAAACAACATTACAAAGACCCTGCACCCCATGGTGGCCAATCCATACACTTTACTAACCAAATTGAAAATAGACTGGATTTGGTTCACAGTCATTGATTTAAAGGATGCCTTTTTCTGTATGCCATTGGCTGAGGAGAGCCAGGAGCTATTCACCTTTGAATGGGAAAACCCAGGTTTGGGAAGAAAGGCTCAGTTAACAGGGACTGTATTACCCCAAGGATTCAAAAACAGCCCAACCCTTTTTGGAGATCAATTGGCCAAAGAATTAGGAACATGGGTGATGCCAGCGGGAAATGGGACCCTTCTGCAGTATGTGGATGACCTATTAATAGCCACCAAAGATCAACAGGAATGTATAACGTGGATGGTAAGCCTCCTTAACTTCCTAGGACTTAATGGTTATCGGGTCTCACAGCAAAAAGCTCAGCTGGTTAAACGACGAGTGACTTACCTGGGATATGAGTTAGCTGGGGGAGAGCCATCTCTGGGGCAAAGCAGGGAAAGAAGCCATTTGCCAGGCCCCAAAACCAGCAACAGTGAGAGAATTAAGAACTTTTCTGGGAATGACCAGCTGGTGTCGCCTATGGATTTATCGTTATGGCTTGGTTGTTAAACCACTGTATCAACTAATTAGGGATACCCAGGGGCATTTATTGACATGAACCCCGGAGGCAGACAAGGCCAATAAGACTCTGAAAACTGAACTAATGCAAGCACCAGCCTTGGGTATACCAGATGTAACAAAATCTTTTATGTTGTTTTCTCATGACCAGCAGAGTTTGGCCCTAGGAGTGTTGGCACAACAATTGGGACCCTATAAAAGACCAGTAGCATATTTTTCTAAACAATTGGACTCCGTCAGTCAAGGCTGGCCAGGATGTCTCCATGTTGTAGCAGCTGTTAGCCTGAACATCAAAGAAGCTTAAAAATTCACAGTGGGACAGAAAACCACTGTGTCTGTCTCCCACAGTCTCAGCAGTTTTGGACCAGAAGGGAGGCCACTGGCTATCACCATCACGATTCCTTAAATATCAAGCGATCCTGGCAGAAGCAGATGACATGAGTATCATTACTACTAACATTCTCAATCCAGCAGCCTTTCTGTTGCGATGGATGAGACCACCTTGGGGGCTGCCAGGGAGCCGAGGGGTCCCAGGGCAGCAGAGGTGGTGGGACAGTGTCGCTGTTGAGCCGCTAGCTGAGAGGAAAACCCAGGTTCTCAGGCAAGGAAAGAGAAAAGTGCGTTTATTATTTTGATTTCCATATATATAGAGTTTTCAGAGGTCACCCAGATTGGTCAGCCAGAAACCTCCCCCTAGGCCTAATTGGCCAGGTCTGAACTGCCCTAATCTCGAGACGCTGTTTGCAAAACATCCAAACTTTATCTTTGTTTATGAAACATAGCAAAATGTTCTCACGAGAAAGACCTGTGCTAGCCACAGGACAGCTCTGAGGTTTGAAGTCACCCCCTGAGTATTGAATGGTCTCTCCCTAGACTATGTTAATCCTCCTATGTTGGTTGGCCTTGACCTGGTCCCTCCCTTCGCCCCTCCCTTCTCCCCATTGGTGGTCTTTGTATCCTCCCACCTTCTCCCCGCCCCTGTGCCCTCAGACTATTGGCCCTGTATCTCTATATCAATGGCCACTCATGGTCATTCGTCCTCTTTTGCTGTTGGACACCTTCAGGAATAAATCATTCTTTGGAACTCCACGCATCTGGGCCCTCTGAATTCTTTGTCTCTGGTAAGGCACGAGCTTATCCAAAGCTTCTGGGTGAGTGTGTGTTTGTGCTTTCCACCAGCACAAGTGAGAGAAGGGTCTGCCTGCACAGTACCAAGCTGTACTGGCCGAAGTGATCTCTCTGAGCCATAGAGAAGCTTTCGGTAAACGCAGAGGCCTATTCCACTCCACACATCCCTCTGCGTTACCTTTCTACAGGGAAAAGAAGAAGGAGACTCAGTGGTACACGACTGTATCAAAATTATAGAATCAGTGTAGGCAAGTCGACCAGACCTGCAGGAGGAGCCACTGGCTGAAGGTGAGCACTGGTTCACCAATGGGAGCAGCTATATCGTGCAAGGTAAACAATTTGCAGGCTGCGCTATTACCACTACCAACGAGGTAATAGAATCAAACCCACTCCCAGTGGGAACATCAGCACAGAAGGCCAAGCTCATTGCCTTACTCAGGGCTCTAACCCTAGCTAAAGGGAAGATCATCAGTATATGGACAGACTCACGGTATGCTTTTGGAATCGTCCATGCCCACGGTGCAATTTGGAAGGAATGAGAACTATTAAACTCACAGAAAAAAGAGACTAAACATGCCTCCGAAATACTCCAATTAATAGAAGCGATAAATTTCCCAAAAGCAGTTGCAATCATGCACTGCAAAGGACATTCTAAAGGGAATATGCTTCCTGAGCAAGGAAATGCCATGGCAGATAGAGAGGCAAAAGCAGCAGCATCTAGATCCACAATTAACATAATAAGCTTAGTCCCTACACAGATAGATAGGAGCCAGGCTCCAAACTATGATACTCGTGATTGGGAATGGATTCAAAGTAAACATGGGAAAATAGAGGCAGATGGATGGGCAGTGATTAAAAGGAAAGTGCTAGTCCCCCACAGGCTAGTAAGCGAAACAATTCTTGCAGAACACAATAAGACCCACTGGGGATCAGAGTCCTTGTACATATATCTGAAATCACAAATTACAGCCCCTGGTTTACAACAGGTAATTCAGGAAATCACCTCTCATTGTGAAATATGCCCAAACACCACCACCCCTGTGCAAATAGGGGCAATCCCTAGAGGGACTTACCCAGGAGACACTTGGCAAATTGATTTTTCAGAGCTCCCCAGAAAAGGGGGATATAGGCACCTCTTAGTCCTCACAGATACCTTCTCAGGATGGCCCAAAGCTTATCCGTGTAGAACAAACAAGGCCCGGGAGGTAGTGAAGACATTATTTCAAGAAATCGTACCCAGATTTGGAGTCCCGAGAGAACTTACTTCTGACAGAGAACCTAATTTTATTGCACAAATAGTCCAAGGAGTGAGTAGAATCCTTGGAATCCATTGGCAATTACACACTCCATACAGACCACAAGCAAGTGGGCAGGTAGAGAAGATGAACCATTTAATTAAACAGCAATCGGCCAAAATTTGTCAAGAAACCAATTTGCATTGGTACCAGGCACTTCCAATAACCTTACTGAGAATAAGGACTAAGCCTAGATTAAAGGAAAGGCTAAGTCCATTAAAAATTCTGTATGGAAGAGCCTATGGGAAAAATGTGATCCAGGACGAAAACTTGGCTCTGGTAGGTCAGGGTTATTTAAGGGAGTATTTACAACAATTGGGTCGAAGATTAAAGGAAAATGCCCAAGTGGTCATTAATAATCAGCCACAATCGCCTACCCAAACGTTGCATAATATTGAACCCAGTGATTGGGTGTTTGTGAAGTCTTTTTCAGGTGACCCATTGCAAAAGAAGTGGGATGGACCCTTTCAAGTGTTACTGACTACTTTTACCATGATCCACGTAAAAGAAAGACCCACGTGGATACATTACACCTGGGTTAAGAAGTCCCCTATGTCTTGAGGTGATGTTATGATAATCCTGTATTCCCTATCATCTACCTTTTATGCCCAGAAATGTGTTCCTGTTGCTTTAAGCCCGGTCCCTCAGCCAGGAGAAGCTGCAATGTGAGTTGTTTTGAAACTCTCCCCCGGGTTTCTCAGCCTTGAAGTGGGGGCAGGGGGAGACACACACTCCTGGGTCCTGCTTCCAGCGGCAACGGCAGCGGTGAGAAGCTGTTTTCCCTGGGACTGCTGCTTCTTTGTTCTTCATTCTTCCTCTTGGACTTTTATTCTCCGACTTGTTTTCTCTTCCGAGAATCAGAAGATTCCCCAGAAGGACAGTAGGTGAGAATTCCTACTGGGAGCCACTTGAGTGATTCAGCCCGGTCTTCCTCCCCCCAGGTTCCCCCCCCAGGACCCCTGCATGGGAAAGCTGCGCCCAAGAAAGAAAAAGGACATTAAAATCCATCAGCTGTTTATTTAGGTTTAATAAGTTCTTTTCCCTTTTCCCTGTGCCTTGTAGGGCACTTTGTATGTTTTGTTAAATAAACAGGTTTTTTCCCACTTTCATCCAAGAAATTCTATTGTGGCGGGGGGAAGTGTGGTGGTGGATGAGACCACCTCGGGAACTGCTGAGGGGCCGGGCTGTCCCAGTACAGCAGGATTTCGCTGGTGGGAAAAAGCCTAAGATCTGAATACACCCCTTGGGAATAAGATAGTCCCTCCCCAGACCATGTAAATCCTCCCATGTTGCTTGGCTGTAACCTAACCCCTGACTCCATCCCTCCCTTCTCCCCATTGGTTGTGGTGTTCCCCCTGCCTTCTCTCCCCTGACCCTCAAATGATCCCTATATCTAGGGATACCCTGGGGTCCATCTTCCTCTTTCACCCTGGAACCCTTCAGAATAAACCTCTGGAATATCCAGCTGATTGAGCGCTCTGGATTCTCTGTCTCTGGTAACGCATGAGCTATCCAGCTCCCTGGGTGAGTGAGAATCTGTGCCTTACACCGGCTCGGGTGTGAGAAGGGTCCTTCTGTACAGCACCAGAGCAGTGCTGGCCAGAGTGATCTCACAATAGCCTCAGAGACACTTTCAGTAAACGCAGAGGCCTGCTCCACCCCTCCACCCACCCACTGCATCAGGGAAGGAGTGCCAGAAGTCCTTTCTTTAGGGGAGGCGTTCATTAAGAACACTTTCCTCTTAGACTTGTCTCTAACCTGAGACACCTAATACCTCCTGGATAGTATCCTCAAAGAGTCTCGATGGACTAAAACTGAAATTTTAATGTTGCTTGTACAGCTAATATTTGCATTATGTTGCTGCTTTGCCCTCCGAAAAGCGGCCGAATGCCAAAAAGCAGCAACGAAAGGCGATCGGTCGCGCTGAACACGGTCCAGACGCGCCGTGGCTATGACACACACGGGCGGGTGCCGCACCCAGGGGGACGGTAGTGCATTGGGAAAGCAGTAGAAACGAAGGAGGTGTAGGCTCTTGCGTTTGGGATTCCAGCAGGTTTATTTTAGGATCGCAGGGAAGGCAAGCAGGGCCGAGAAACAGGGCTCGGTAGCGAGGCGGCGGGAATCCGGGACGCAAAAGCCCCGAACAAAAGCTGCACAGCATTAAAAGGGGGGGAAATGGGGCGTGTCCAGCCCCGGAGGGCCAACCAGGGAAGGTCCGAGGGGGAAGGACAGGGGTACAAACCAGTGACCATACTGCAAGGGAGGGTACAAAGCTTTAAACCAATGAAATGTTTTGCTGGGGGAGCATTCTGGAACGTAAATCATAAATGGGACAAAAGCAGGGAATTATACAGGGCCAATCCACTGCAACATTATGTATGTTGGGCAATCAAACCAGTTGTGAAGCCTGATCTGGAAACTCTTATTTACAATGGATAAGTAATCTTACACGCTCCTTTAATGTTTCTAATTTTTGGATATGTACAGCCACACCTAGAGAGGGAACACAGATTCTCCTACTTGGGGTTCCCCCTATCAATTGGGCTAAGGTTTTCCAGAAAGACCCCTCCTTGAGTAGGTGTCAACACCCACCAAATATGGAAGAGCCCCGATTTTATTTGGAAGACCTACCTTCACTTTTTTCTTCTAGTGAGGATAGTCGATGTGTTAATGATAGTAACAAAATCATATGGGTTCCAAGAGTGTATGCTAAGGAAACTAACTGTAGAAACACTGTGGAGGTAGGAACCTTTGTTCTTAACTCCACCTTGTGGAAATCTGTGGCAGCGCGGTATCACAATTCACAAACGGCCACCCCACGCCGCAATGTGGAAGGGGCCGCTCGTGGCCAGAACATGCCAGGCAGACACGTGGCTGTAGCAGGCGGTGGAGCTGCGGGGGACGCGAGACTCCGTGAAGGTGTGGCGATGGAAGAAATGCAGGATCACCATCTGAAGTTTCCAGGGATTTATTAAGGTCCACAGTCGAGGGTCAGAGGAGGGTGGAGAGAGACGGAGAGGCGGGGGAGGATTCGGGGTGCTGGAAAGCCAAGATGGTGAACCCTGAGTTCCGCTTTCTCAGCGGGTTATCAGGAGAGGGAACAGAGGCGTGGTTACTCAGAAGAACCAACTAGGGGAAGCCAGAGGGGAGGAGCCAGGGAGGAGAAAGGGGTAAACCAATAAGATTACAGCATGGGATGGTACGGGTTTCTGCTAGGGAGAAGTCTCTAGAACAGCATAAGCACACTACAGCAGAAATCTTTTAACTATTCATTATATAATCTTAAGGATTTGTCACCAGATTTTGTCCTAATGCATGGAGGACAAACATGTCCCCTAACACCAGGACATTGGTGGCTATGTGGTGATGGCAAAGCAAGAAAACAACTACTTAGATTATGGAAAGGACATTGTTTCACAGGTTATCTAACACCCTTGGCACAATACAGTCCCAGACAAAGGTTATCTTGAATAGTTCAAGGTCCTCGGGCTGATAGAAGGATCAGTCAGTGTCCCATCTAATCCACTAATAAGGTATGGAATAAGCCTTATTTCCTATTCTAGGAGTTGCCCAGCTAGAAAGAGCTATTCTTAACATTTCTGCAGAGATGGAGTTGAATTTTAATGCAACTGCAGATGCAATTGGGAGATTACAAACTGAAGTAAACTCTCTGAAAGGAGTAGTTTTCCAAAATTGCATGGTGTTGGACATGATGACGGCCCAAATGGGAGGTGTATGTGCACTAGTTAATTCCAGGTGCTGTACCTAAGTGGATCAAAGCAGACAAATATCAACCGATAACGATACGATTTGGGAACATACGAAGGTGCTACATGAGGTTACCAAGGACGACACCTCTTGGTCAGTAAATTTATGGGACACCCTCACCTCCTGGTTACCCAATTTGTCCTGGCTCAAACATTTGATACTTGTAATAATAGGTGTTACTGTATTACTGCTTATGCTTTGTATTTTTGGCTATTGCTGTTTAACCTTGTGCCATTGGAACTCAAATGCATATGGACAATGGTGGAAGCATAGACTGAGGCACAGGCTGGAGAAGGGCACATATTTTCAGGATGTGCAAGGACTGTAAAAGAATTTACAGAGTATAAAGAAATAGGGGGAATTGTAAGAGGTAAAAGCCATCTCATCCCTGCAAGCGTTAACATAGGCAGATCAGGATGACCTCCGAAAAGATAAGAGGGGCCTAGCAGCCGAAGACAGGAACAGATGTGGTTAGAACTGGGAGAGAAACTGCTGACACAGCAGGAGAGATATGTCGCATGCTCCTCAAGAAAAGGTGAAAAATGCACTGTGAGGAAGACTGCTAGTCTTCATCCAAAAAAGACCCCAAGGATTCCTCAGTGCGACCACCAGAGAGAACTGCAGCTTCGAGAAGTTGTGCAACCCGATCCCGGGAACTTATTAGCTTAGACACTCCTTTGTATTAGAGTAGGCCTCCCTCTTTATGAATATGTATGTAATCACAGCATAAGAATGAGAAAGCAATTCACCCTGGTGTGCATGATAGGCGGAAAAAATCCCCCATGCACCCGGCGCCAAATAAACAAATACCTGCTTCAAAGACAAAAAGTCTCTGGGGTGGCTACACCGCGATTTGCATGATTCAATGGGAAGTAGAGATTAACTTTTTTCCCTTTCCTTATTGTCACGGTCCACTTATAAGCGGACACATGACGGTTCACGCCAGCTATGATCTCGGAGTGCAAAAAGAAAGTAAAACACAAATAATTCAACAAGTCAAGGGAGTTAAATTTCAATCCAAAGAGGAACTTTAATAATTTAGCCCGTAAAGCAGCCTGCAATAGAAAGAGAGAGAGAGAATTGGAAAAAAATAGGGAGAACAGGGAAGAAAAGGGGTCTATAGCTACCACCACGGGTCCACAGACATCCAGCATCTCTGGGGGTCCTGTCCAGAAGGCGTTCCTCTGCCTCTGTGTTGATCAATGCGATCTCACAGTGGGGAAGATTTTCGGAATTCAGCCATTCCAGAGCTGTCTTTTATGCTAGTCCATACACCTGGTTCCTCCTTGCGACCTGCCATTGCTCCCTCTTAATTCTTGTGGAGATACGCCAAACTCCACTTGGCAGGCCACACATGCCAAGAGAGGAGTGTCCGAGGCATGGTCGGCTTTGGAGGCAGGTTTTCTCACAATAGTGAATAGCAGGGAGTCTATGGGTTTGTGGTCCCGTTTTGCATCACGGATCTTTCACAATGGTGGGTGTCAGGGCGACAGGTGCAAAGCCTTCGTCACATACCAGCTTTGGCAGGCACAAGGCCTTTGTTCTGTACCAGCATAGGCAGGTACAAAGCATTCGTTCCATACCAGCTTTGGGCAGGTACAAAGCATTCTCTGCATACCAGCTTAAGTCCAGCACCTGTAGTTTCTGATGAGAAATGTTGAGACAGAACTCGATTCTTTGATCGACCCTTACACTTATACACATGCAATCTTTCACTTTTCTTCTTTTTTTTTTTTTTTGCTTTAGTAAACTGCCTTATCTCAACCGACTAGTTGTTTTCCATCTTATTTTCTCTCTCCTGTTCCACTGGGAAAGCTTGTTCAGCTTGAAGAAAAAAAAAGGTTTGGGGGACTGTGGCAGGACATTCCCCCCCCTCTGCTCGGTTGCAAGAGATGGATGGCTCAGTTAGGTTAACAGCCTAGCCAGGGTTATCTGTTGGCGCCCGAAAGTCTAAAACCACTACCCCGTAACTCATATTGTGGAATGAAGAGAGAATGTGGAAACTAAACAACAATAATTTTTAGTGACCACAAAGCCACACTATTTTCCTATAAAAGACTCATGAATTTTCAGAAAAGGTAGAAGCTTTTCTACATGGATACTGGAGCATGAGAGAAAGACTTCTCCCCAGAGTCTGGACGCAGCTCTGTGGTAACTTCTTGCAAGATTGAGAGCGGATTCTGATGCATCCCAGCACCAAAATTGGATTTTGGTAAGATCATTGGTTTCCTAAATTGTACTATTCTGGCTAGCTTATAGGTACCTTTCTTAACTTGCATTTTAGCTATTTTTTATAGTTCAAGCAAGCATTTACTCCATAATTGCATTTTAGCTATTATAGTTTTGCAATTATGCATTTATTGTGTGTGTATGTATGTCAATCTGTTCTACGTTTGTATGTTTGTTATTTTCTGTGTCTAATAAATGGTATTTTACATCATATTAGACTAATCGGCCAAATATCAAAGAACCTTGCGAATGGGACCAAGTCTTGGAGTGCTAGCTACCCTGATAGAAATTACTGCCTGTTGCCAGAAGCCTGGCAAACTGCAGAAACTCATAAGACTCCTGTCTCCCATGCAAGACAGGGACCTAGTAGCAGCTTTCCAATATATACAAGGAGATTAACAAAAAGATGGAGCCAGGCGCTTCACAGTGGTGCTTAATGGGAGGATGAAAAAGAACAGGCATAAAGTTGAACCAAGAAAAATTCAGACTGGATATAAGGAAAAACCTTTTCACTATGAGGACAGTCAAGCAGTGGAAGTCAAGAGAGGTTATGGGAGTTCTGTTCTTGGAGGTTTTCAAGTCCTATCTGCAGAAAGCCTGAGCAGCCTGGTCTGACCTCATAGATGACCCTGTTTTGAGCAGGATGTTGGACTAGAGACTTCCTGGGGTCCCTTCCAACCCCAGTGTTCTGTGAATCTATGATAGTGAAAGACCAAGAAAGCAAGATCAGTCATACACAAGTTCCTGGGTTTTCAGTATGCTGCTCCAGGAACACTCGAATCAATGACTGATGAAAATTAAAAATTACTACTTGGAAAAAAAATTTTGGTTTTTTTTTTAACTGAGTCCTCCCTTACAATCTCTGGCTAGTCAAAAAGTGCAGTTAAACATGGTAGGGTTCCAGGTGCAATGTAGCACATTATTACAATCTGGTCTAATCACAGAGGAGCAAAGAGAACTCTGTGAATAAAGCTGAATTGTTGCGGTTTATGATGTCTTTCATGCGGTGTTATGGCAATCCACAGGCTTTTCTAGAGAGCGTCTCTGCCTGGCCCGGGTCAGCGCCTCAGCGCACCAAACCCTCCCTTCCAAGGCTGGTCACTGCGCTCTCACCGGCCAGGGAGCCAAAGGCTAGCTCTGATTTCATCTGCTGTTCGCAACGCAGTGGGGGTAAAGGAGGCGAGAAGGGTTTATTCACATGGTCCACCAGAGGCCAAAGACCTCCCAGAGGCCAAGACACCTCATGGCAAAGACCTCAGATGCAAAGACCTTGTAGATGCAAAGACCCATCATGGTGGAGGGTCAGGGGTTTTCTATAGAGATAGGGGGGCAGGGACAGCACATTGGCCCAGTGATCTCTGGGCACAGGGGCAGTACATGGGCGGAGTTGGGGTACAGGAACCAATAGGGAAAACCTGAGGGAGTGGCCAGGGCCAGGGGCGGGAAAGGCAGCACAACATGAGAAGGGTAGACATATAAGGAAGAAAAGGGGTGGGGAAATACAGAACTCAATATCAGGGGGCAGACTTCAACACTGAATGTACTTGGGTTCGAATGTTCCCAAAAATGAGATTAAAACACAAATGAGGTTAGATGTTGATACCAAAAAAATTGGTATATTTTATTTAATAGTAAAAGAGGCAAGGAGAAAGGAAAAGTAGAGAAAAGTTAGAAAAAGCTAAGGTTACTTGAAAAAGCATAGGATAGGTCACTACCACACTGTTGCTACCTTTGTTGGTGCTGAGACGGGGGCGGGGGGGGGGGGGGGGTTAGTCTGAAGCAGTTTGTGCCTTTTTTTTCCTGCTGTTTGAAGCATCTTATCTGCCTTTTCTGATCTCAGGAGCAGTTTGGCTGGAATGCAGCAGCCGTCCTCTGAAATGCAGGCACAGTGGTCGATCACCACGGTTGAACCTTGGTCCACTCCCAGTGTTTTCACCATGGAAAGCAGGAGCAGGGGTAGGGGGGTTTCCACAATTTACTTGTGACTTCGGTCTGAGAATGTAGGATCAGGGGGGTTTCCTCAAGAGGGTGGCATCGGCTCCAGGAGGCTCCAGGGTGTCTTGCAGCAGGAGATGGGGGGAGGGGGGTGTGAAAGGCGAAGATCAGGGATTCTGCCCTTCTCCTTCTCCTCCACACACTTTTGCACAGGTTTTGCCTTCCTTTCCATGGGCCTCAAGGAGGGCTGCTCATAGTCCATCCCACATGTAGTTTTCAGGTGTTCAAAAGAGATTATGATAACCAGACATAATGACAAAGCACTTTTTGAAGCCTTTCTCTTATTATCAGGTTCTCACACACATGAAAGCAGATAGAAAATACAGATGAAACTACTTTAAAGGGAAACACTAGAAAAGCAAGGAAGTTGAAAATAGGCAGGATGTCGCTAATAAGGCAACACACACGTAAGATAATTAAGTAGAAAATACTGTATTTTATTGCTGATCCAGTAAGACTGAGAAGTTCAATGTCATTAAACTCTGATATAAATATGATTATCAAATAAAATATGCTCTTTCCTACTGCTTTCTGTCTGACAGATTTCTTTTATGCTTTAAAAATAAAGATCCAGAAATGTGACCAATACATAAAACCTATAGCAAGATTTTAACACACTAAAGGATTTAATCATGACATTCATCACAGTTCCACATTCCATACCTTGGATGGTCAAGCTGCAAATAAAGTGTTGACAGATATTAGGCAGTGTATTGTGTCAAGCTGAGATGGAGTTCATTTTCCCACAGCAGCCCTCACAGCGCCGTGCTTTGCATTGGTAGCTGGAAAGGTACTGATAACCCACCAGTGTTTTGGCTAATGCTGACCAATGCTGGCACAACATCACCACTGTCTCTCCAACATTCCCCCCCCCCCCCATCAATGGGCTGGAAGCAGGCAAGATCCTGGAAGGGGACACAACTAGGTCAGCTGACCCAAATTAACCAAAGGGATATTCCATACCGTATGATGTCAGATATAAAAGCTAAGGGAGGGAGGGAGGAATGGGGGGCATTTGTTATTCCACAATGCTTGCCTTCTGGAACAACGGCTATGCATGCTGAAGCCCTACTTCCTGGGAAGTGTCTGAACATCTCTCACCAATGGGAAGTAGAGATTAATTTTTTCCCCCTTTGCTTATGCACGCACAAACTTTCACTTTTTTTTCTTTAGTAAACTGCCTTATCTCAACCTACTAGTTGTTTTTCATCTTATTTTCTCTCTCCTGTCCCATTGGGGAGTGATAGAGTGCCTTGGTGGGCACTAGGTATTTAATCAAGGTCAGCCCACAACAGGCAGTTTTTCCAAAATGGAGAAGTGTGGTTAGAGGAGATGAAGCTGTATTTCTTTATTAGTGAACTACTGTTTCATGTGAAGACACATGTAGAGAGAGTTCCATATTTCCTTTGGTCCAACAATGCACATTTTGTTTTGGTGCTTCAGTATTGGATTGTTCATCCAGTTAAAAGTAGTTACAGCACTGTGAACTGGGATTTTCTTTTCAGTTTACCTATATATAAATCCAAGATCATTCAGAAGGCTAACCTGACTATCAGATAGCCAAGTTCCTCAAATTTTGTCAATAACATCACACAGGTTATTTTTGCTATATAGAACAAATAGGGGAATTTCACAAGTACGTTTTTATATTAAAAGCAGTGACTTCTGTGTGACATAGATATAGAAAATGTTAAATATTTGTCTGTTCTAGTTAGAACTGACATGCTGAAGCACTGACCCAGCTCCTGCATAGCAGAGTAACCTTTATCAGTATAAGTACTCCAAAATTTATTTAGAAACCTAATATATTGAAAGGCAGTAGTTAGTTCATGGGCATCTGTAATAAAAAAAACCACAACAAAACAGGAAAACCCCAACCTGCAAACATTATTAGTTACAGTGGTTTCTAAGAAGAGGAAATTAAAACAAAATCTATGTGATTCACCTGAAGAACTGAATCACTGAACTTCTGCTTTACATAGTGTATAATGCTATATTTTAATGAAATGAATGCTAGATTTTTACTTGAATCAGATTGGCTATCTGCATTTGGAATAAGAAACTACCTTATCCAGTAAAAAGAGTGTCCACAAATCATCTCTCATAAAAAAACCAAAAACCAAAGTAGATATAGACAAGCTCATTTCAGGCATCCATGTCTATGAATTTTAAACATGGAAAAAAGTTAGTTAAAATATTGCTAAGAATAGCACAAAAAAGAAGCAGTATTTCACTTATTATGCAATGCAAATTTTTACAGAAAAAAAAGGTGAATCAATGTGGCTAGCACAGGTCCTTCCCGTGGGAACATTTTGCTATATTTCATAAACAAGATAAAGTTTGGATGTTTTGCAAACAACTTCTCCGGATTGGGTCAGTTCGGGCTTGGCCAATTGGGCCTAGGGGGAGGTCTCGGGCTGACCAATCTGGGTGACCTCTGTAAACTCTATATATATGGAATTCAAAACAATAAAGCTCTTCTCCTCTCTTTCCTTGTCTGAGAACTTGGGTCATTCCTCAGCTAGCCGCTCAACAGCGACAAATCAACATGCTACAAGAGCAGCTTCTTAGCCTTCAGCCTTGAACAAAAGTACATTAGTGTTCCTGAAATACTCCAATCTAAAAAGTTTGTATTAGCATTCCCATGGAGCTAGGGAGGGGGGGAGATTAAAGCAAAGTGCTAGGTAGATTGCTGCTCTGCCACCTCACACAGGTTGTTTTGGACTGTTTATAGAGATGGCTGGACTGGTTGAAGCGTTTGCCACACTTTAAACAGGCATAAGGCTTTTTTCCTGTATGCACATGAATGTGCTTCTTACAGTCTGTTAGGGTAAAAAAAGTCTTGCAGTGGATCTTACAGGCATATTTTTGAACACCTTCAACAACCAAGACATTGTGTTCAGATAAGACCTTCTTACATTTTGAAAGAACATCTGCAGATGCCCTTGCCAACTGTGGTGGACCAGGTTGTGAAGGATGTCCATTTTCAAAAGAAGTGGTCCCACTGATTAACAGCTGGGAACCAGAAGTGTTGTCTTGCAGCTGGGAGCTCCTGGCAGAGGTCATAACAGGCATTTTGGGGGCTATGAGATGATAGCCAGGAAAGCTACTAGCTCCACCTCTTACAGATCCCATCACTGTCTTTGATGATGAGTGCAGGCCCAAGCCTGACTTTTGAAAATTCATACCAAACTGTTCTGCAGCCCTGTACCCAGAAGTTTGTACACGTGGAAGTGCCATTGCATCCTGCATTGGTCTAAAAAATGGGAGTCTACAGACTCACTGAATATATTCTCTACATGACAAACTGTAACAGAAGAATGACTACTAGCAGGCCCAGACTCTGGACCCAATAGGTAAGAGGCATCGCTATCCATTCCGCAGTCCTTTGTTGTATTCAGGATGTTATCATTGCTATTTTGACTTGCATCAAAGTTACCACCTCTGCTTTTATTCAGAAAATTTGAGATACTGAAAGTGGACTTGTGTTCTAGGTTATTTGGCACTTGTCGGGGTTTGTTATTCCATGCGAGATGGGAACGACATAACACCAATGTGATGCAGAAAGTCATCCCACTTTATTCTTCAGCAGTGCTTCTTTTAAAGCTTTTTACCTTCCGTACACGCGCCACGGAACTTCTACATATGGTTTGTACACGCGCCATGCGATTATATAATTGGTTATAGGTGGTTAACACAAGCTAAGCACGCACTATATGATTGATATATGCAGATTACTAATTTTGGGCAATATTTCCTGTATTCCTTGGCCAGCAAGGAATTTCCTACTTTGGGCAAGGTATCCAGTTTTCTCTGGCCAGCTGCTTGCTTTCTTGCAGCATCAGCAAAATGCTTCCTCTTATCTATCTTCAAAGACTTTCATAGGTCTGTTAAGACAGACCAGCTGTTAAGACAGACTAGACCCTGACAGGCACTTCCATAGTATGGATGTCTCCCACCCTATCAGTACTTGACTGTGGGTCAAAAAAGCTACGACCACTGCTTTCAGGACTCAGTTCTATCTTCTCTGCACTCACCACTCCTTCCACTTCAACAGACTCACTGCCTTCTACTTGAGAAGTGACATCGCTCACTTCATCTTGAGGCTCTGGAGAACTCAAAGGCTCAGTTTTGACCACCACCCCTGTGTGTTCTTTTTCATTTAGACTGACATCTGGATTTTTGCATGGGAAGTTGTCTTTTCAGAAGTAGCTTCCTGATCAAAACTGGTTTCCACTTGTATTTCCTGAGATGAGATGGATATCTGTGCAATGTTTCCTCCACTGTTGTCGGACTGTCTGGGCACTTAAGCATCTTCTTGAGCACCAAAAACTGATCAAACACAATAGTATTATCCACTTGTTTATCAGTAACAGCATCAGTCTTAAAATTGTCCACATTCTTCAGTGAATCTGGTGAAAAAGTCTTCTTGTGAATGAACTACTGACTGCCTGCTCTCTGGAGTAACATCTGAAATGGACTCATCTACGTTAGGTCTGAATCGCTGTCTGGCCCGATCATCAGAAGACTGTTTACGCTTGTGGAGATGCCAGATACGCTTGTGGAGATGCCAGATAGGAAAGGTAGTACATTGTTCTATGTTACTTCTCATCAATGAGCTTGAGGTATTTAGCTGTTCCTCTGTGCTCTGAGTGGAATTCAATGCAGAGTTCACAATGCTCAGCCCAAGCTTCTGAAGCATGAAAGATCTTTGGATGTGTGCATTTTGCTCCTGAACTCTATCACTAGGTGGAGACATTGGTAGTGTCATGGTAGTAAGGTAGTGTTTACATGCTTTAACAATAGAGTTCAAATGTAGATGAGAAGCCACCAGCAATATATCCGTTACATTGCTCTGCCCAAGCATTAATGTAGAAGGGTACATCATATCAATTAGAGCAGCAAAAGCTTCTGCTGTTACCACTTCACTGTCCAGCTGAATCGTGTTCATAGTTTGATCACCCCCTGCTACAGTAAAGAGAGCTCGGAAGTGTGTGCTACAAGCTGCCAGAACAGAGCGATGGGCTTTGAAATGTCTGTTTCCCACCACAATGACACAGTCACAACGTTGTCCATGAAGCCTCTGGTTGTGTAGCTGCTGAAATACTTGCTTAAAGTGTCCTGGAAAATCCATGATGCTATAAAATAAAGCAGAAGAATCTGTAATACTAAAAATGAATTAAGTTTTACTTAGATCACAGTGAGAACAGTTAAGAAAAAAAAAGATGGTTAAGAGACAAGTGACTAAAAACTTAACTTAATTTCCTATTACCATATTGATATTATGCTGGAAACCCTGTGAGGGATCACAAAAACAAACAAAAGAACCCCCAAACCAGAATGTGTTATTGAGCTAACATAGTATAATAGCTAACACCACACTGAACACATCACAGGATGCTCTACTCTGAGCTGAACAAGGCAATGTGGTTCCTGTTAATTCCTGTTTAAACTAAAACACCTTTTCACTAAACCATCCAATCCTGATGTAAAAATTTCTACTTATGAAGAAGCCAACACAATCTTTCATAAATTGTTCCTCATACTGAAAAATTTGAGCTTTAACTCTAGTCTGAATTGGTCAAGCTTCATCTTCAGGAGTATAAAAGAATCCAATTGCTATCTGTTACACCACAAAAAACCTGCATTCAAATATCTGCCTTCTGTATGAGAACTTTTAAAATAGAGTGATTGTTTTTACGTATGTGCAGCCATGAACTACAAACACAACTTGCATATAGAAGTCCAGATAGACATATAACCTTGTACTGGGTTTAAGTGTAAGGTTTTGATAGCGGGGGGCTACAGGGGTGGCTTCTGTGAGAAGATTCCAGAAGCTGCCTTTGTGTTGGACAGAGTCAGTTTCAGCTGGCTCCAAGACAGACAAACAGATGGCCAAAGCTGAGCTAATCAGTGATGGTGGTAGTGCCTCTGTGATACCAGATTAAAGAAAAGCTTAAAAAAAAAAAAAAACCCAACCCTGCTGTGCAACAGAAGCTGGAAGAGAGAAGGGAGAATATGTGAGAGAAACAACTTTGCAGACTCCAAGGCCAGGAAAGGAGTGGGAGGAGGTGCTCCAGGGAAGAAGGAGGGGGGAGGACGTGCTCCAGAGCAGAGACTCCCCTACAGACAGTGATGAAGATCAGTGTTCAAGGCCAGGTGAGAAAACGACCAGTGAGAAAATCTAATGGAGAGTGGAGGCTAACAGTGGACTATTGTGGCCTGAGCAAAGTCATGCCACCGCTGAGTGCTGCTATACTGGACATGTTAGAGCTCCAATGTGAATTGGAGTTGAAGAAAGCCAAGCGATATGCCACAATTGATACCACTAACACATTTTTCTTGTTCTAGATCTGGCAGCAGAGTGCAGGGCACAGTTTTCTTTCATGCATAGGGATATCCAATACACCTGGAATCAACTGCCCCAGTGGTGGAAACACAGTGCTACCATGTGCCATGGACTGATCCAGACTGCACTGGAACAGGGTGAAGCCCCTGAACATCTGCAATGCATCGATGACCTCATTGTGTGTGGCAACAGAGAGGCAGAAAGTGTTTGAGAAAGGGAAAAGAGTAATTCAGATTCTTCGGAAAGCTGGTTTGGCCATAAAACAAAGTAAGGTCAAAGGACCTGCACAGAGCATCCAGTTTTTAAGAATGAATTGGCATGATGGGTGTTGTCATGTTCCTATGGATATGATCAATAAAATAACCACTCTGTCTCCACCAACTAACAAAAAAGAAACGCAAGCATTCTTAGGTGTTGCGGATTTTTGGAGAATGCATATTCCAAGTTTTAGTTTGATCTTAAGCCCTCTCGCTTGAATGACACAGAAGAAGAATGGTTTTGAATAGGGCCCTGAGCAGTGACAGATCTTTGAACAAATTAAATGGAGGAGAGTTCATGCGATGGCCCTTGGGCCAGTCCAGACAGGACAAGATATGAAAAACATGCTTTACACTGTAGCCAGGGACCTTGGCCCCACCTGGAGCCTGTGGCAGAAAGCACCTGGAGAGATTTGAGGTCAAGCTCTAGGGTTTTAGAGCTGGGGATATGTTGCTGTTGAGCCGCTAGCAGAGAAAAAGACCCGGATTCTCAGTGTGGCATGAAAAGAGCTTTATTACTTTGATTTCAACTTATATAGATTTTTCAGAGGTCATCCAGATTGGTCAGTCAGAAACCTCCCCCTAGGCCTGATTGGCCAGGCCTGAACTGTCCAAGTCTTGAGACACTGTTTTTAATAACATCCAAACTTTATCTTTGTTTATAAAACACATGAGAAAATTCTCATGGAAAAGACCTGTGCTAGCCACAGGGATATAGAGGATCTGAGGCCCACTACACTCCAACAGAAAAATAAATATTAGCAGCATATGAAGAGGTTTGAGCTGCTTCAGAAGTAGTTGGTACTGAAGTAAAGCTCTTCTTGGCACCACAATTTCCTCTGCTTGGCTGGATGTTCAAAGGGAGGTTCATGCGACTGATGCTACAATGGAGTAAGTGGGTTGCATTGATCACGCAACGGGCTCAAATGGGAAACCCTGACCACCCAGGAGTCTTGGGAGTGATCATGGACTAGCCAAAAGACAGAAACTCCAGTGTTGCCACAGGTGACTCATGCTGAAGAGGCCCCACTGTATAAGAAATTACAAGAAAATGAGAAGCAATATGCCCTGTGTTACTGATGTCTGGCTTTAGATACTGCTGAACGAGAAAAATGGCCAGTACTCTGTCTCTATACTGAGTCATGGATGTTGGCAAATGTCCTGTGGGGGTGGTTGCAGCAAGGGAAGCAGAATAACTGTCAGTGCAGATGCAAACCCATCTGGGCTGCCACATTGTGGCAAGATAGTACTGCTCAAGTAGAGAACCTGTTTGTAAAACTATGTGACGTAGATGCTCACATACCCAAGAGTCAGGTCCCTGAGGAACAGCAAAACAATGAGCAGGTGTATCAGGCTGCTAGAATTGAAGTGGCTCAGGTAGATCTGGACTGGCAACATAAGGGTGACCTATTTGAAGCTCAATGGGTCCATGACACATCAGGATATTTAGGAAGGGATGCTGATGCCTAAAAATGCTGGTAAAAATAAGACGCAGACACCGCAGTATAGGGAAAAAGGGTATTACCTTGGTTTTAATAGGATCCCAGGTGCACCGTTGTCAAAAGTGGAACCACGACGAAGCTTACCCCGGGTACAATGCGTATACAATTTTATGGACTTCACAAATTAGCATATCTATCTAAAATCCCCCAATAAGAAACCCAACAAATGAAGTAATTGTCCCCCTATTCTAATTATCCCCTCCCAAATGAGGCTACAACTTAGTTTACAAAAACATGTTCCAGACAGGAGGGTCCGTTCAAGGTTGGTGCCTCATGTTCTTGAGATTGTAGGGATGTTTCATCTTCCCCAAAGAATTCTGAACTAGGCTAGAGTACAAGGGTTATAAACATGTGGGGCTAAGATACAGGGAGTGAAAAGTACAGGGAATGGGAAAGAGTATAAAATGTATAAAAAGGGTATAAAAAGAGTATAAAGAGAAAGGACAAAAACTATCAGGCATCAATGCAACATACAAATGGGCTCATGACTGAGTGGTGGATTTGACTAATGATACCATTGAACGTGGACAACAAATGTGTGTATAGAAGCCTGGGCAGTAAAGAGTTAATGCATTGCTATGCCTCAAACAGTGATGACCATCCAAGCAGACAAGTTAAACCAGGATGTGCCTGGAAAGTGGGGGTAGGGGGGATGGGGAGGAGCGTACAAAGATAGGGCAGCATCTTTCTGGAGCCAATTTTCCTGTTCAGGTCCATGGTTACCACACACAATATACAGTACAAGCACAGAAGTGGGGTCAAGCAGTGAGCAAGACCAAAAGAGGGGGATCAAGACCACCAAGGACTCCATAGTGCCCCCTGACTAGGTTACTCCTTCCCTGGGAAAAGGCAAACCCATTGATGTAATTACTTTTGCTCAAGGACCTGGCTGCGCTTGGTGGTAATGCAGAAGGATGGGGAATTCCAACGTGTACCTCAAGGAGCTGTAATCTTGGGTGAAAATGTTGAAGGTTGGGGAATTTTCCCCATTCTGTTGCTAGGAAACCAACGACCAGGTATTTAAGAGACAAAATATGTAGCCGGGGTGTGGTGAGGGGAGGGGAGCACCTGGCCTCTGGTAACTTCATTTGCTCGCTGGGCATCGGAGGGGGAACAGTGCAGCCACTGTCTTCCTTTCGCTGCGACCGTGGAAGCCCGGCTCTGCACTGCCTTCTCTTCCTTGCTGGATGAGCCTTCGTTTGGCAGAAGCACGGGATTCCGAACCTCTTCCCCCTCCTGGAGCGTGTGTCTCCCCGGCTGCGCTCACAGCTGCTGAGGAGGGGCCCGGTTGTCACTGCCCTGGTCCCTGCTCCCCCGCCTGCTGGAGCGCGCTGTGGCTTCTGCCACAACTGCGGAGTTTCTGCCACCTTTTGCTTGCTAGTCCAGCTGGCCCAGCTGTTCCAGTTTGCTCCTTTTGAGCTCCTTGCACCCCGTCCTGCTGTCCGGCCCGTCCACCATTATCCACGTGAGACGAGGAGCTGACCTCGCTCCACAGCGCCCCCTGCAGCTGGGCGGGAGTCATCGCACCTGCCCTGTCAGGCTGGGAGCTCAACAGCGCCCCTGCTGGTTGTGACTGTAACTGTGTGGCAGGACGTTTCCCCCCTTCTCTCTCTCCCTGCTCGGTCACAGAAGATGGATGGCTCAGATTAGGTTAACAGCCTAGCCAGGGTTATCTGATGGTGCCTGAAAGTCTAAGAAACACTACCCTGTGGAATGAAGAGAGAATGTGAGAAATTTTTAGTGACCCCATTCACCATACTCTTATCCTATAAAACACGCATGAAATCTCAGAAAAGGTAGAAGCTTTTCTACATGGATACTGGAGCGTGAGAGAAAGACTTCTCCCCAGAGTCTGGACGCAGCTCTGTGGTAACTTCTTGCAAGATTGAGAGCGGATTCTGATGCATCCCAGCACCAAAATTGGATTTTGGTAAGATCATTGGTTTCCTAAATTGTATTATTCTGGCTAACTTATAGGTACCTTTCTTAACTTGCATTTTTAACTATTTTTTATAGTTCAAGCAAGCATTTACCCCATAATTGCATTTTTGCTATTATAGTTTTGCAATTATGCATTTATTGTGTGTGTATGTATGTCAATCTGTTCTATGTTTGTATGTTTGTTATTTTCTGTGTCTAATAAATGGTATTTTACATAGTATTGGACTAATCGGCCAAATATCAGAGAACCTTGCGAATGGGACCAAGTCTTGGAGTGCTAGCTACCCTAATAAACTCATAAGGCTCCTGTCTCCCATGCAAGACAAACTGCACCAAAGGGGAAAGTGCCTGGCTGCCCAGAGAAAGCTGCCACCGGGTTTTCTGGTTTTTGTTTGTTGTTGCTGCTGTTGTTGTTGCTTGTTTGCCTCGTTATAGATACTAGTAAAGAACTGTTATTCCTTTTCCCATATCTTTGCCTGAAAGCCCTTGATTTCAAAGTTATAATAATTTGGAGGGAAGGGGAGGGTCATGTTCTCTATTCTAAGGGAGGCTCCCAACTTCCTTAACAGACACCTGCCTTTCAAACCAGGACAGAAAATAACCCATGATTTGAGTTGTATGATGCCATTGCTGTATGATGCTGTATGCTGTCACTGCTGTGGCTGCCATATGTCAAAGGTATTATAACAGGACTTACCTGAACCAATGAAGATGGAATCTCATGAGGAACCAGTCAAGTGTGGGGATGACACAACATAAAATGGCTTCAGCATGCAGCAATCAAACACAACACACTATATCTCCTATCTCTTTTCCTGAGTGACCCCCATAATAGATGGACCCCTAAGTCATGGACTAAATTAATTCAATGGATATCTTATGGGCATTTTATGAACACTTTAGAGGGCTGCCCATAGACTAAGGGAATGATACCAGTGTATATCTTAAAGGATGGGAAGCAGGGGTGGGGGGTGGGTGTTAACAATGATGTATTGGATACAGTGGAACACCTGAGCATGAAAAAAATTACATGGAATAATGGCTAGAGAATGTACTGGCTTTTGCTGGGAAGCATCTTATTAAGAGCATTGTCCAAATGCCTCTTAAACACTGACAGGCTGGGGGCATCCACCACTTCTCTAGGAAGCCTGTTCCAGCATCTGACCACCCTATCAGGAAAGAAATGCTTCATAATATCACGTCTGAACTTCCCCTAAAACAGCTTTCATCCATTCCCATGTGTCCTGTCACTGGATACCAGAGACAATAGATCAGCACCTCCCTCTCCATTTCTGTCGTCAGGAAGCTGCACAGAGAAATGAGGTCCCCACTCAGGCTCCTCCTCTCCAAACTAGACAAACCCCAGGTCCTCGGTCACTCCTCATTGAACATGCCTGTGGCAGGACGTCCCCCCCCCCCACACCTTTCCCTCACAGATAGCTGACATATGGAAAGGCCCAGAGAGGGGTCAAAAAGGCCCAGCACGGGGTCATTTCCTAGCACCCTAAAGTCTGAATTCCAACCAAGAGTCAACACCTTGGTATGGGAAAACAGATGTAGAAAGAGATGAAAGGAAACATTGTAGTGACCAAAGAAGTCACTGCTTTTACACTATAAAAGACACACAAATTATCCCAGAGGTAGGGGCTTTCTACACATACCCTGAAGCGTGCAGGAGCTTTTCCCCGGAGCTTGGATGCAACTCTGTGGTAACATTCTCGAGAATTGAGTGAAGGATTCTGAGGTATACTCCACCACCAAATTGGCGTTGGTAAGATACGTTGGTTCCTAAAGTGTGTTATTTCTTTGCTAGCTGTAATAATAGGTGCCTTTTCATGCACTGCATTTTCTCTACTAGTGGTTTCTTTTCTTTTCCTTTCTTTTCCTTTCTTTCCCTTCCCTTCCCTTCCCTTCCCTTCCCTTCCCTTCCCTTCCCTTCCCTTCCCTTCCCTTCCCTTCCCTTCCCTTCCCTTCCCTTCCCTTCCCTTCCCTTCCCTTCCCTTCCCTTTTCTTCTTTTCTCTTCTCTCTTCTCTTCTCTTCTCTTCTCTTCTCTTCTCTTCTCTTCTCTTCTCTTCTCTTCTTCTCTTCTCTTCTCTCTTCTCTTCTCTTCTCTTCTCTTCTCTTCTCTTCTCTTCTCTTCTCTTCTCTTCTTTTTGTGTAGTATGTAGTTTTGTCCCATGTCTTATGTCTGTTATTTTTGTGACTAATAAATGATAATTTATGTCGTATTAGACCTAATCAGCCATTATTAAAGAACTTGCAAATGAGACTGGGCCTTGGGGTGCTGGCTGCTCCAATAAGAGCCACTGCCTGCTGCCAAAACACCTAAGCAAAAGGCAGAAACCTATCTAAACTCCTGTTTCCATTCATAACAATGCCTTCCAGCCCTTTCACCAGCTTCGTTGCCCTCCTCTGGATGCAGACCAGAGATTCTCTGCAGCCCATGGTGAAGACCAGTGTTCAAGGCCAGGTTGGATGGGGCTTTGAGCCTACTGTCAACCAGCACTCCCAGATCCCTTTCTGCAGGGTTGCTCTCCAGCCATTCCTCTCCCAATCTATACTTCTGTCTGGCATTACTCCATCCCAGGTGCAGAATCCAGCATTTTTTCTTGTTAAATTTCATGTTACTGATGATTGCCGAATGCTCCAATCTATCCAGATCCCTCTGCAAGGCTGCTTGTCCCTCAAAAGAGTCAACAGCACCTCCCAGTTTGGTATCATCAGCAAACTTGGTAAGGGTGCATTCAATTCCTGCATACAGATCACTGATAAAAACATTGACCAGAACCGGCCCTAGAATTGAGCCCCGAGGAACACCGCTGGTGACTGGTCACCAGCCAGATGTAGCCCCAGTTACTACAACCCTTTGAGCCCTGCCCTTCAGCCAGTTCTTCACCCAGTGCACTGCGTACCCGCTCATCTCACAGTTGGACAGCTTGTCC
Organism: Entomyzon cyanotis; assembly: GCA_024500445.1. Lineage (NCBI taxonomy): Eukaryota > Metazoa > Chordata > Aves > Passeriformes > Meliphagidae > Entomyzon > Entomyzon cyanotis. The sequence goes on along the minus strand of JAKEPQ010000339.1, from coordinate 82,114 downwards.
AGAAGGATGCTGTGAGGGACAGCATCAGAAACATTACTGAAATCCAGAAAAACTACATCTGCCGAGTTCCCTTCATCCACTAGGCAGGTGATATTATTGTAGAAGGGTGTTAAATCAGCTAGGCAGGACCCTTTTTGAACCCATGTTGGCTGTGCCTGATGATTTGTATTGTCCTTTAAATGCCTTTCTATAGCACCCAGTATGATCTTCTCCATAATTTTTCCAGGTACTGAGGTTAGTCTAACAAGTCTGTAGTTTCCTGGGTCTTCCCTCACACCCCTCTTTTAAATTGGAATACCGTTGGCTAGCTCTGAGTCAGCAGGGACCTCCCCAGACTTTGTTTTGGATTTGTGATGAAAACATTGCTGATAACACATTGGTGTTTTCGTTAGTGATGAGCAGAGCTTACACAGACTTGAGGCCTTTTCTGCTTCTCACACCTCTCCCCCAACAAGTAGGCTGGGGGTGCACAAGAAGTCTGGAGGGGACACAGCTGGGACATCTGACCCAAACTGACCAAAGGGATATTCCATATCATATGATGTTGTGTTCAGCAGTAAAACCCAGATGAGGGGAAAGTGTGCTGGGGCTGCCATTGTTCATGAACTGGCTGTGCATCAGTCAGCTGGTGGTGAGCAATTGGGATTTTTTTCAGCACTTGTTTTTCTTGATTTTGCTTTTCTTTTTTATTTTTTTCCTTTTTATTTTCTTATTAAACCATTTTTATCTCAATGTCACGAATGTACCACCACACTCAACCTATACATTTTTGCACTTTTACCCTTTCGATTCTCTCCCCATCCCACTGAGGGAGTGAGCAAGCAGCTGTGTAGTGCTTAGTTGCCTACCAGGCTTAAACCACCACAGACATGGGCATACTAGAAAAAGTCCAATGAAGGGCCACAAAGATAATTAAGGGACTGGAACATCTCTCATATGAGGAAAGGCTGAGACAGCTAGGACTTTATAACCTGGAAAAGAGAAGGCTCAGAGGGATCTAATCAATGTATATAACTACCTGAAGGGAGGGTGCAAAGCAGATGGAGCCAGGCTCTTTTCAGCGGTGCCCAGTGACAGGACCAGTGGCACAAGCTGAAACACAAAGGATTCTTTCTGAACATCAGGAAATGCTTCTTTACTGTGAGGGTGACCAAACACTGGAACAGGCTTCCCAGAGAAGCTGTGGAGTCTGTCTCCTTGAAAATATTCAAAAGCCATCTGGACATGGTCCTGGGCATCCTGCTCTCAGTGGCCCTGTCTGAGCAGGGGGGTTGGACAAGATGATCTCCTGAGGTCGCTTCCAACCTCAACCATCTTGTGAATCAATGGGCAGCTCCCCCAAGCACTTTTCGCACTGAGGGTGATAACTGTGGTAACGTATTCCATGCCCCTTGGGATTCAGGGGAAGAGCCTTTTGGGATTGTACAAGACTTACGGGATGTTTAGGGGAGGAAACAAAGGTGGGGAATGAAAGGGATCTAGGACACTTGGGGAGGAACAAATCTGGGGGAAAGAGAGGGATAAGGGGATAAAAAAGGCCCATTGTGTCTAAGCAGGCGGAGTCGGTATGCTTGTCGGGCAATGCCTTCTGCTGGACCAACTGTGATGGGTTGACCTTGGCTAGATGCCAGGTTCCCACCAAGTCGCTCTATCACTCCCCCTTCTCAGCTGGACAAGGGAGAGAAAATAGGATGCAAGACAACTCACAGGTTGAGATAAGGCAGTTTACTAAAGCAAAAGCAAAAGCAAAAGCAAAAGTTTGTGCACACACAAGCAAAGAGAAAAAAAATATTCTCTACTTCCCATCAGTGAGCGATGTCCAGCCACTTCCTGGGAAGCGGGGGTTCAGCACATGTAGCAGTTGCTCCGGAAGGCAAACACTGTAAATTACATCTGAGCTGACATCATATGGTGTGGAATACCCCTTTGGTCAGTTTGGGTCAGCTGGCCTAGTTGCGTCCCCTCCCAGGATCTTGCCCACCCCCAGCCCCCTTGATGGGGGGGCAGAATGTTGGAGAGACAGCACTTATGCTGTGCCAGCACAGCACAGCAGTAGCCAAACCACTGGTGTGTTATCAATACCTTTCCAGCTACCAATGCAAAGCATGGCACTGTGAGAGCTGCTATGGGGAAATGAACTCCATCTCAGCTAGACACAATACACCAACGCAACCTGTCCTGTCTTGTCATTAAATTCCATTTCTAACTAATTTCCTGAGTGAGGGATTCTCAATTCTGTGTGTGTGTGCAAAGATTTAAGCATCACCAACTGCAGTGAGGATCACGGGACATGCGTCTGTGGTGCCAGCAACTGGAGTGAGTGAGCGAGGGTATGTAAGTCAGTGCATGATCGCTAGCAACTATCAAATCAGGATAGCCAGCAAGTAGGTGAAGTGGCTTGGGAGCTGGGTTATGCGTGTGTCTCTAAGGGTGAGGCACCTGAAGGAACTGGATATCAGAGGGACCAGGGGGTCCAAGCCAACTGCCTGTAGCAGGGCATCTCCCCCCATGACAGGAGAGCTTGTCTGTTGCTTGTTAGCTGGTGCAATAACTCAGGGCATCTTGCTCTCACATGAGCCTCACATGAGCCTTGGTGGAGTAACTCAGTCAGGACAGTTTGCCTTGTAGTGAGTTATTTTGGTGCCACAGAATCGGTGCTTTCAGCTGACAGTAAACATCTTGCTGTGGAAGTGAGATGTGGAAAGATAAGCTGGAATTTCTGACAGACACTTCACTTTACAAACTATAAAAGCTACACCATACTTTCACAAAGCAGAAATCTTGTGCTCATTCCCTGAAACGTGTGGAGTTTTCTCCCCAAAGTCGGGACAACGACTTCTGTGGTTACTCTCCCAGGGGTTGAGTTAAAGGACTCTGTGTACACTATTGTCAATTCGGTGGTAAATTGCATTGACTCCTAATCTATACTATTTCTTTGCTAGCTTTAATAGAGGTGCCTTAATGTCGTGCACTGTTTTATGTAATCTACTAGTAGTTCTTTTGTTTTATACTGTGTAGTAAGTAACTCTGTTTAAGGCCTTTTGCCTGTTACCTCCTGTCTATTCAATAAATAACTCATTTTATAATAGACCTAATTGGCCATTCTTAAGAACTTGCGAGCCAGAGCAATTTAGGTGTGGGTCACCTAAGTAGAGCTGCTGCCAAAATTCTGAGCCTAAGGCAGGGCTTGCCTAAAGCTCTCACTCAATCCAATAACACTGCTGAAGAGACTGTGGCGTCTGGGGATGGAATAAGAGGCTCATTTACATATGTGTGTGTGTTTCTGTGGAAGGCAACTGGGGAGACTGGGGGGGGATCTGGGGGCCAGCTACTGGATAGATTGTCTAAGCTCAGTTACTGGGGAATCCAGTGTATGTATGTGTGAATTACTTTTGTGAATGTGTTGCTTAAAGCACATGAATTAGAGATAGTAAGCTACTACATGAATGTTGTTGTTAAGGAACAAAGCATCCTAGGCTATTTTAATTTAATTCTCCAAGCAATATTAAAGTCGAGATCTTACACATGAGCATTTGTAAAGTAAAAAGCTTTGTTTGGGACATGTATATTATGTGCTAGGCACATGCAACATTCAGCAAAATGCATTAATATTTCAGGTTATTAAATATGTGTAATGAAGCTAAGTCCATAACAAGATTATATTTTTGAAAGGCTTAGTTTGATACATTGTCTGATTTCCCCTTTTTGTTCAGTGATACTTCACCTTTCAGCAACAGCTGGCAACAAAGATTCCCTCGAAGTGCTTGCAGTATATCTATACTTAGCATAAATGGCAGGTTTTTGGTAGAATGGGTCTGCAAGATTGATCTGTGCATGCATAGGCCATGACTTGTCCTGTGCTAGTCACAGCTGGTTACAACTAGCTAGCACAGCAACTGATGAAAACAACCCACCACATAGCAAAACTTCAACATGACGCCTCTGCACAAACATATTAACAAAGGGTGGTAGCAGCTAGGGACAGGACACACAGGAGGGGACATGCGAGGATGGGTGAGGAAAAACAGAAAGAGACACGAGGAAAAGGACATTGTTTGGGACACAGCTGGAGACACTCTCAGAAGATGTTCCATGCCAGAGAAGGTGGTACGTCTCTGAGAGGACTACAGCCCATGGATAATCCACAACAAAGCAGGTATACCCCCAAAAGGGGCTGTAGCCTGTAGATAAGCCCATGCCAGAGCAGAGGAAATTAATAAAAAGCCAGGAGCAGTGGAAGAAAAAACACTATGCACGGTTCCAAAGATCCTGCACTGTCTGTTGCCTCACTGAGGGGACTGAGTGTAACACATGGCAAAAATAAGGGCAGTGGAGACTAGGGAGGGGGGAAGAGAGGTGTCTGGACTGAAGTTGAGCCTGGGGAAGGGAGAAGAAAGGTGTTTTCCCTGAGTGTTTATTTAATTGCTTGCCTTCTTTGTTTCTCAATACCTGAATTAATAACTAAATATTTTTAAAGTGAAATTCTCTGAATCAACACTGTCTTGGCATAACAATATCCCAACCATTCCCTTACCAAATGACTAGAAGGTATGCATTTCAACTATGTGGTGGTGCATGCCTAGCCATGAGGGACACCCATTTTGGCCACATAACATATGCTTCCAGTTGTGTGATAAGTTGTTTAGGTAGCCACTCTCTGCAGTCTTTATAAGGTCTCAAACCATTTTCCAATCTTGGGGATCCAGGAAATGCTAGATTAACTCTTCTGGAGAGTAAGATATAGTCAGTGGGTCACAAATTAGCCATCACTGGTATAAACAGCAGACATTCAGTTCAATTGTCTTTTGATAAGCCTCAGGAAAGGGAACAGTCTAGCACTGTAACTACACGAATCACTAAAAGTAAAAACAAAATACACAAATTGCTTGGCTACAAATATTTTATAACTATAGAAATTTTCAGGGTTGGGGAAATGTTAAGGGCAAAATATGAAGAAAAACGATAAAATCCTGAATGGAGAAGAAAACGGTTCTCTCCCCCCTAAGACTAGGGGCTATGGAACGAAACTAGCAGTTCAGAACAAAAGGAAGCACTTCTTCACAATGTGTAGTTAAGCTACAAAACTCCTTACCGCAGCCAAGTTTCTGTAGGTTCAAATGCAACTACATATATTCATGGAAGAAAAATCTGCTAAGGACTATGAACTACTCAGACATTACCTCTGCCTTGGGAAGTCACGAACACTGAAATTAGTGGAGGATTCGTTCCACATATTTGTTGTTATGGCTTATAGTTTTACAATTTGCTTTGATATCTCCTGAAAGAAATTTAGGACACGTTTTTTGCAAATGTCAGAATTATTTATTCTCAAGAATAAGAGGATGAGTATTTTTTCAGTTAATATTTTGATTATAAACTTGAAAGAACCATTAATAGATGGTGTTCTTAGTAAATGTTTGAATTATTGACTTACATCACCATTTACTACTGGTGAGCAAGCATCCCTACAATATAGAAAGAAATACATGCAGTACAATTTTCTGAAACTAATAATTTTTATTTATATAGATTATAAATAAAAGGTGCAGAGAGTAAATGGAAGTGTTTTGACTTCCTAGGACGACAAGATGGAATTTCACCACCTGTTCATCCATCTCCCTTTGGTTATTAACTTCCGAGTCTCTTGGCGAATCCCAACCAAATTTAACAGAAGGTTAAGTAGATACTGAATTCCTAGAAGGTTTGTTGAAGTTGGTAACTGGGTAGAGAAGGAGCCAAATTTATGACTACCTTCTCGGAGTCTTAACTCAAACCCTTATCCTCTTACAAAGGGTGGTAGTGCGGGGAATAGTCAGTTTGCACACATGTAGCTAAGAACTAGCCACTCTACATGTTTCCACCTGCCCAACAAGACATTGTCCCACTTAAAAAAGCACACATGCCAGTGTACTTGCAGTGAAAACACATCGGGATCAAAGCCTTTTGTTACTTGTTAAACAAAATCATCACTATCAAGTTATGTGGAATATAGTAGTTCTTAATTGTGATTCACCACTTTATTACTGTTCCCAGTAATAAAGCATTAAAAATGGTTTACATGACAGTGTAATTTCAAAAAAACCCACCAAACAACACCTAAATAAGCCTCCGAATTCTTCCCACTTGCAAAAGCTTGCTTAAAGTTCACTGTAACTTCTCTCCTTTGTTGGTTTTATAATGCAATTAAAATCTAGTATGCTTCAAATATTCCATTAAGTAGAATAAAAGAAAAAATAACATACTAATATATTTATATAATCAAATTAGGTCTTCTCCTTACCAGATAAATTTAACACAATTTACTATTTGCACTTTAGCATCCCCTCCCCAACAGTAACAAGAGTAACAATTTATATTTAGGTGTATTTGACATTGTATTGGGTTTACATGGCAAGGTTTTGGTAGTGGAGGGGGGATGCAGGGGTGCTTTTTCTGAGAAGACACCAGAAGCTGCCCCCATGTCCAACAGAGCTAGTTAGTTTCAGCCAGCTCCAAGATGGACCCACCACTGGCAAAAGCTGAGCCAGTCAGCAATGTTGGTAGCGCCTCTGTGATAACATATTTGAGGAAGGGTAAAAAAAACCGCTGCACAACAGCAGCTGGGAGAGAGAGGAGTGAGAATATGAGGGAGAAAGAACCCGGCAGACACCAAGGTCAGGGAAGAAGGAGGGGGAGGAGGTGCTCCAGGCACCAGAGCTGAGATTCCCCTGCAGCTCGTGGTGAAGACCATGGTGACACAGGTTGTTCCCCTGCAGCCCATGGAGGTCCATGGTGGAGCAGATGCCCACCCTGCAGCCCGGGGAAGACCCCATGCCAGAACAGGCGGATATGCCCTGAAGGAAGCTACAGCCCCATGGATAGTCGAGACAGGAATAGGCTCCTGGTAGGACCTGTGGCTCTTTGGAGAGGAGCCCACAGAAGAGCAGGTTTTCTGGCAGGACTTGTGACCCCATGGGGTGATCAAAGATGGAGAAGTTTGTGAAGAACTGCAGCCCGTGGGAAGGACCCACATTGGAAAAGGTCGTAGCTTGGGAGCCTGGTATGCATATGTCTCTAAAGGTAGGGCACCTGGAGGAATCGGCTACTGGAGGGACCAGAGGGTCCAAGACAACTGCCAACAAGACTGTGGGGTCTGGGAGTGGAATAAGAAACTCATTTATGTGTGTGGGTGTGTCTCTGTGGGGGACAGCTGGGGAGACTGAGGGGACCTAGGGGCCAGCTACTATGTAGATCAAGTGTCTAAGCCCAGCTAGCGTGTGCATGTGAGAGGGGGTCTGTACTAGCAACTGGAGTGGGGCTATGAGCCTTGGAGGCTCATATGCCCAGGTGCAAGCAACTAGGAAGACCAGAGGATCCAAGGGCCAGATACTAGATAGAGTGTCTAAATCCAGTTACTGGATGGATCCACATTGCATTTACATATATATTTCCTACTAATGAACCTTCATCCTGATCAGCCAGAGAGGGGAACAGGATGAGGCCAGTGTTGCTGTTTGTCCGAGTGGTGAGTGTTTCTGTGTTGTTCTGTGTTGCTGGCCATATGTATAGGTATTTTATATATGTATTTGTGTACCTATTGGGAATACATTCTCAGACTTGCTACTGGTTGGATCTGGGGATATTGAGCTGTGCCAGACTTGCTTCTATGGTGCTGCCAGATTCAGCAATTCCCTAACAAGTGATCAGGATGTTTCCAGTCTTGATTGAACTACTGAGCACTGCAGAGTGTGTACCACTGATAAGGCCCAATGACTTTCAGGTCACAGGTTATTCAAATAGTTAACCAGAACAATACTGCAAACTGGCAGACCTGTACCACCAAATATGGGAAATGCTGGTCCTATCTATTTAGTTCTTATCCCCATCCTAATGCCAAGCACAAGCATGACAATTAAAGTAAAAGGTTTTATGGGTTTTTGTTTACTTTTCAGGTTTGATAACTTATCACTAGGATAGTGTCTAATTACTGCCAGCTGGCTCTTGAGTTGGTAATTATTAATCAATATCAACCAACTCAAAACAGGAACAATACAATATTTTTCAAAACCTGACTACAGATGGTTCCTATCTGCATTAACCTCCAAGTCTGACACTTTTCAAGACACAGCTATGCATGTAAGAAATTCTTCAGTCTTGGTAGCTCATTATAATAGGGGAATCCTTAATACTTCTTACAGATACTGGTGAAGGCCTGTTAAGTAAGACCTATTCGTTGCACTATAGTATTTTGCACAAGTAGTCAACACACTGAAGAATCCTTATAATTATTTTGGTGTTAAAGCAAAGAGTTGGGCCAAGTAAAAGCAGAAGTGGAGAAGGGACTTGCTAGTGCCAAAATAGTTGTATAGTTACTGTTTACTTTAAACTAAAATATGGCAAAATTAAAAAAAAAAAAAAAGAACAAAGCTATTTGAACTACTTAACAAATGACACTAAAATCTCAAGTGAACTTTCTTCCCCCCCCCCCCCCCCCGCAGTAACTGCATATCCATCCAGGGGAAAATAAATAGCCATATTATGTAATATTCTTTAACCTGTTTCTCCACAGATAGTTCCCCATACAACTAATAGTTACCATGAGCTGACAGGTTTATGATATTTCATAGAATCATAGAATTGCTAAGGCTGGAAAAGACTTCTAAGATCATCAAGTATGGCCTTCTTGATTGTATGATTTCATCAGAAATTAAATATCATAAAGGAAATTAATTTGGTTACCCGGTTTGTTTTTATTTTCTAATATATAAATCTTTGCTTACATTGGTCTCAATTTCCAAAGAATACCCCTACAACAAACAGGAACTGAACGAGATCAAAGCAAAGGCTAACAAGTGTGATATTGTGGCATGAGTTTGTTACAGACAGGGTAAGGAAGCAGACAAAGCCTTCTTTAAGCAACTCGAGGAAGTCTACAGATCACGGGCAACAAGAGCTTCTACTACCACTTTAATAGTAAAAGACTGAACAAGGAGAAGGTGGGCCTATTGCTAAATGGGATGGTGTCAGAGACTTAAAATAGTTCATGCCTCAAACACTGATATAACGTTTTGCTCATTATAAAGAAGCTACAACCAAAGAAGCCTCCCTGAAGACTGGGACTTTGGACTGAAAGTCAAACTGCTGATCAGATAACGGGAAACCTATTGTTCAGTCATCTCAGGTTGAGGGAAAGGTATGCATCCACAAAATGCCAAAGCCACCAGCTGCGCTGAGAATCATCCTTGGCTGAGTTTGGGGTGGGGGGAGAGCACAGCTCACAGACACAGACTCCCCCCCCCCCCCCCCCCCCAACCGAGGGGGGAGGAGGAGGTTTTGGGTGTGTGGCGTAACCTCTGGTCAGAGGCAATAAACACCCATTCTCTGTTACACAAGGTGCCCAGCTGGAAAGAAGCCTGGCAGAGAAGGACGAGGGGGTCCTGGTGGACACCAAGTTGGACATGAGCCAGCAACGTGCCCTGAGGCAAGGGCCAATGGTATCCTTGGCTGCATTAGGCAAAGCATTGCCAGCAGGTTGAGAGACACGATCCTTCCCCTCTCCTCGAGGCCACACCTGGAGGACTGTATCCAGTTCTGGGCTCTCCTAGTATAAGAGAGACGTACTAGAGGGAGTCCAGCACAGGGCCACAGAAATGATTGAGGAACTGTAACATTTCTCCTATGAGGAAAGGCTGAGAGAGCTGGCACTGTTCAGCCAAGAGAAGAGAAGGCTCGGGGGGATCTTATCAATGTATATAAATATCTGAAGGGAGGGTGAAAGGAAGACAGAGCCAGGCTGTGGGTAGATTTCTGCATCCTTGTGGACTCCGTGGGCTGCAGGGGGACCTCCTGCTCCCCCTGTCGCCGAATCTGCGGGAAAAAGAAAAAAAACCCTCTAACACTGTATTTGAAGTGATAGAGAATCAGGCATTACTTTATTTGCTGGCCAGGATGTGCCTAGGAAAGTATTCCAAGAACACATACCTTCAGGGAATTTTCTCCCGAATTTTATACAGTCAAAGCCCCATAGAGATACATTGTTTAAAGTTTCATTGGACCAGAGTTGAGTAACCTCCGATATTCAGGTTTCTTATTGGATCTGAATGTCTTCGCTTCTGATGCTAATTAGGTATTTCATTCTTCAGTTTTTCTTATCATTCCTGTTTCGGATCAGATGCCTTCATCCCTGTTGGAGGTGGCATCTGGTAAATGTTTGAGATAACCCCATGACCTGCGGATGTTCGGTGGGTGGCCACAATGTCCTGCAGATGTTCTGTTAATGTTCTTTATCTTTCTGGTTATCTTCGGGGTCACTCCCACTCCGTGGTATGTTAATCCCATCTCCGTAGGGTGATACTATATCTCTTAAAAAACTAAAGAAAGCTCCTTTTCCCTAGGTAAAGTCAAGTTAAAACTAACTAGAGAGATGCAATAAAATTTCTAAAGTTATATTGTTTTCCGACACCCCCATGGTCTTCACCACGGCTAGCAAAGGGTTTTCAGCTCCGGTGCCTGGAGCACCTCCTCCCCCACCTTCTTCACTGACCTTGGTGTCTCCATGTTGTTTTCCCTTCACATATTTTTACCTCCACCTCCTCCTCCTCTAACTACAAAGAAGTGCGTGCCTACCTTGTTTTGATTTCTTCTTAAATGTTTTCACAGAGGCGTAACTAGCACCTCTAATTGGCCTACACTTGGCCGGCAGCATGTCCATCACTTTCAGAGCCATCAGAGATTAGCTCTGCTGGACTTGGTGAAAAACTTCCAGAACTTTCACTCAGGACACACAGGAGCCATCTTTGTGCCACTCTCCACCCCTCAGACACTTCCTCAGGCCTACTACAACAGCTTCTGTGGGGTTTAAATTTCTCTTAGATGTTAAGGATACCTTGCTGATGTTTTGGGCCAATCAAAACCACCACAACAAGAGGAACAAGCTGAAGCACAGTGTGGCTAGCACAGGTCTTTCTCGTGAGAACATTCTGCTGTGTTTCATAAACAAAGATAAAGTTTGGATGTTTTGCAAACAGTGTCTCGAGATTTGGACAGTTCAGGCCTGGCCAATTAGGCCTAGGGGGAGGTTTCTGGCTGACCAATTTGGGTGACCTCTGAAAAGTCTATATATATGGAAATCAAAATAATAAACGCACTTTTTTCTTGCCTCACTGAGAACCTGGGTTTTTTCTCTGCTAGCGGCTCAACAGCGACAGCACAGGAGGTTTCATCTGAGCCTAAGGAAGCACTTTTTTACTGTGAGGGTGACTGAGCATTGGAACAGGTTGCCCAGAGAAGCTGTGGAGTCTCCATCCTTGGAGATATTCAAAAGCCATCTGGACATGGTCCTGGACAACTGGCTCTCGGTGGCCCTGTTTGAGTGGGGGAGGGGGGGGTGTTGGACAAGATTACTTCCAGAGGTCCCTTCCAACCTCAACCATTCTGTGATTCAATAAATAAATGAATAATCCAATGAAGTGAACATCCATCCCAGCCAAATACTGAGAGCAGGTTTTGAATGGAATGCATGGTATGCACTGACCAAAGTTATATCAAACAGACAAAAGGTTCTGCTAGATGCTCTGTGTCAGGAAAATTAATCCACAAACACCAGAGGTTTATGTCCAAAAAGGAGACAGAGGAGTCCTGTAACTTTTTCATGAATAAAGGGAGAGGTCATGGGCATTTCCCATGGGGTCTCTCTCAAATTGCTAGAGGACGCAGCCTCTTTTATCTTACTTTCCCGGCCGCAGGTTCCCTCTCTCTTTCCCCATTGGCTGAGGTACTCAAGAGGTACAGGCTTCCCAGAACACCTAATGCAGACCCTGCGTAATATACATCCCCCTTAATGCAGACCCCCTTAATACATATCTCCCCTTTCTTCTTTTTCTTATGTCTCTGTTCTTGCAGTTTATTAACACAGCCTTGGGTAAGTCAATTAGTGGAATTCCTATGGAAATCCTTCCTATTGTTTCTTCTATCTCTCAGTATCGGTCTTATTTTACCAGCAGACTCAGGTCTTACCTTACCAGCCGTTTGTTTGTAAAGACACTCTCTTATTCCTTCCACTCTGCCTTTGGAGGACATAGCAAGGGATGGAAATCGGCTTCATTCCTGTCCGGTCTTTTTACCTCATCTTTTTGTGCTTTCACTGGCTCCCTGATGGCTTATACATAGGAAGGGGAGAATGAGGCCAGCTTGTGATCCTGGTTGGCCCCAATTCACAGGAGCTCCTTTGTTTTGGAGGCCTTCAACTTCATTTGACAATGTCAAACATTTTCAAAAACAATAAGAAAAACATGCTGCTGACAAGAATGGAGAGAGACTGTCCTTGCAAGGGCCACCACATTAACTTTTCAAACACCAGCAATAACATGCAACAGAACAATAAGCCTTTTGCTTCTGGGTAAGGAGCCAAGAGGCAGCAGAGTGCAGCGACATTTTCTCTGCATCTCAGCTACCCCGAAACACCAAGGCAACCCCAGCCAGAAAGATTTGGATGGATGCTTGTCTTGGTTTGAAAGACAGGTGTCTGCCAAGAGAGGTTGAACCCTCCCCCAGGACAGAGAATGTGATTTCCTTTCCTCCCTCCCTCTGAATTATTCAATTTTGTAAATCAAGGGCTTTCAGGCAAAGGTATGGGAAAAAAGGAATATCAGTTCTTTACTAGTATCTATAAACAAGCAATAACAATAATAGCAACCACAACTAGAACCAGAAAACCAATAGCAGATGGCTTGTGAGCTGCTGAGCCTTTGCCCGTGTGGTGTAATCACGGTTGCAAGCAGCAGGGGCGCTGTTGAGCTCCCGGTCGGGCAGGGCAGATGCGATGACTCCCGAGCGGCTGCAGGTGGCGCTGTGGCGCAGGGTCAGGTCAGGGCCCAGCAGCTGGTAATGGCGGGCAGGCTGAGAAAGCGCGGAGGGCAGCGAAACGGCTCGGAGCAGCGAGAAAAGCAGGGCAGCAGGGGCGGGCGCCGGCTCTCTCTCTCTCTCTCTCTCTCTCTCCGGCCAGCCAGCGAGGCACTGCAGTCACAGCAGACGCCGCGGTCTCGTGCGGCAGAGGGCGGGGGGCAGGCAGCCGAGGCCGCGGGACTCTCCCGGCAGCGGCTGCGAGGAAACGCAGCCCGGGGGAAAACGTGCCCTTCCCCGTGGGGAGAAAAGGTTGAATCAAAGCTCACCCAGTCAGGAGAAGAGAAAACAGGGCACAGTTGGATTCCCTCTGGTCCCAGCCGAAAAGCAAAGAGCAGCCTCTCCTCTCAGCGTCCGAACCACGAGAGAGCCAGAGAGCCCTTTCCAAGGGCCGGGTGTTCCCTTACCCTGCCTCACCCAAGCCCACCTATTGTCTTTTGATTGCTCTAAACATCTAACTATTTGTTGCTTAGTAACAGGAATGGGAAGAAATTCTCAACCCCCGACAATGCTAAAGGTTGGGGGCTTGCTGGGAAGGCTGGAATCCTACCCCACTGACTGTGTTGATCTCTGGAGAATGCTATAAACCTTCCCTGTGTTATTCTACATCTAAATACTACTGTCTACTTTCTAAGTGAAACATGTCAGAGGTGAACATGTATTAATCCACAGTGTCTCTGAGCTGTTAGAATCAGAATAATTTAGGTTGGAAAAGACCTCTAAGGTCATCAAGTCCAACCTTTGACCAATCACCACCTTGTCAACTAAACCATGGTGACTTAGGCTTTTCCCCTGCAGTCCGTGGAGGTCCATAGCAGAGCAGATATTCATCCTCCAGCCCATGGAGGACCCCACACTGGAGCAGGTGGATGTGCCCTGAAGGCAGCTGTGATCCACACCAGGAGCAGGTTTTCTGTCAGGACCTATGACCCTGTGGGGGATCCATGCTGCAGCAGGTGTTCCTGAAGGACTGTACCCCATAGAAAGGACTCATGCTGGAGCAGTTTGTGAAAAACTGCAGCCCGTGGGAAAGACCCACACTGGAGAAGTTCATAGTATCATTAAGGTTAGAAAATACCTCCAAGATCATAGAATCCAATTGTTAACCTAACAGCACCAAGTCCACCACTAAACCATGTTCCTACGGACCACATCTGCAGGTCTGTTATATAACTCAAGGGATGGTGACTCAACCACTTCCCTGGGCAGCCTGTTCCAATGTATGACAACCCTTTAGGTGATGAAATTTTTCCTCATATCCAATATAAACCTCCCCTGGCACAACTTGAGGCCATTTCCTCTCGTCCTATTGATGCCTTATTCGCTGGTAAAAATATGAAGCAGACATAGCAGTATAGGGAAAAGGGTATTACCTTGGTTTTAATAGGATCCTAGGTGCACACTCGTCAAAGGTGGAAACATGCCGAGAAGCACACTTCTGTGTACAACGCGTATACAAATTTATGGACCTCGCAAATTAGCATATCTACCTAAAATTCCCCATACGAAACTTAATAAATGAAGTAATTGTCCCCCTATTCTAGTTATCACACCCCACCCCCCCCCCCCCCAGTGAGACTACAGCCTAGTTTACAAAAACATGTTCCAGAGAGGAGGCTCTGTCCAAGGTTGGAGCCTCTAGTTTTGAGATAGTATGAATGATTCGTCTTCCTACTCTGGAGAACTCCCAAACTAAGCTAAATATCAGACTACAAGAGTTATAAACATGTAGGGCTAAGGTACAAGGAGTGTTTGTGAAGGGTACAAGGAGAGGGAAAGGGTATAAAAATGTATAAAAAGGGTATAAAAAGAAAGGACAAAAAATCATCAGGCATCACTATCAATTGTTACTTGGGAGAAGAGACCGAGCTCCACCTTGCTGCAACCTCCTTTCAGGTAGTTATAGAGAGCAATAAGGTCCCTCCTACCTGCCCTTGCTCATCTCAGCGTGATGTCTGCCTCAAATCAGCATTAATTTCTAAATGTAACAGTTCAACCTAATTGTTTGCTGAAAGGTCAAGAATCTTGACTGTCGCTGTTGAGCGGCTAGCTGAGGAATGACCCAAGGTCTCAGACAAGGAAAGAGAGAAGAAGAGAGCTTTATTGTTTTGAATTCTATATATATAGAGTTTACAGAAGTGCCCCAGATTGGTCAGCTCGAGACCTCCCCCTAGGCCCAATTGGCCAAGCCCGAACTGACCTAATCCAGAGAAGTTGTTTGCAAAACATCCAAACTTTATCTTGTTTATGAAATATAGCAAAATGTTCCCACGGAAAGGACCTGTGCTAGCCACAGCTCCCCCTTTTTGTTTAAGATCAGAAGGCATTGCTTGTGAGCCCCAGTGGATCAGCATGAAGGATCTGTTTGGTAATGGCCAGTTACCAAACAGAGCCTGGTCAAAACTCAAGAAGGAGTCTGTCCGGAGGTGGCCAGCCACCGAACAGAGCCCGAACCAGATGCTGATTAAGGTGGTCAAAGAGGCCCCTTGCAATACCCTAGATAGAGTATATATAAAAACTAAATCTACATATAAATCTGTAATTCAACAAAACATGCTTTCAAAGTCCTTGCTTTCTGACTCCATAAATGAGTTTCAGTCTCTGCTTGTGGATGGACCGGCTTCTTGGTCATCATCAGAAGGATCGCTCGGTTGGTGTTCGGCATCCTGGTTGTCATTTTGAGGTTGCTGGTTCTGTCTCGGGAGCCGCAGGTCAGGGCGGACGCATTTTGCAGGCAGCCATTGTAACCCAGTATCTGTGGAGACGCAAGCATACCCACGACCCCAAGCAATAAGCTCATGTGGGCCTTCCCAGGTGTTAGCAAGTAGGTTCCGTACCCATACCTTCGCCCGGGGCAAGTGCAACTTGCCTGATGACTGCAATGAGAGAAAATGGTTCAAAATCACAGGATTATTCGAATTTGGTGGCACTGTAAGGTGATTGATTGTGTACAAAGCTTTTTCCAATCGACTCTGTGGTGTTTCCCCATGCATTCCCCCTTTTTGCCTTTCCAAGACACGCTTCAGAGTACTGTGAGCGCGTTCCACAATGGCTTGGCCAGTAGGAGAATGCGGAATACCGAACGTGTGGTCTACACCCCATAGGTGTAAGAACTGCCGCGTCTTCTGTGAGGCGTAGGCAGGACCATTGTCGGTTTTCACAGTGGCTGGCACCCCCAGGACCGAGAAGGCTAATTTCCAATGGGCAATGGCATCACGACTTTTCTCTCCAGTATGGGCAGTCGTCCACATAGCTGAAGAGAAAGTGTCAATAGACACATGCACATACTTGACTCGGCCAAATTCTGGAATGTGTGTCACATCCGTCTGCCACAGCTGCAAGGCCTTTAGACCTCTGGGGTTCACCCCCGATGGCAGAGGAGCAGCGAGTCCGTGGCAGTCAGCACAAGCACTGACAATGTCACGAGCCTCAGTTGGCGTCAATTGAAACTGCTTCTGCAGGGTATGTGCACTCTGATGAAAGAAACTGTGCGATGCCTTGGCTTGTGCGATTTCGTCAGGCTGAGGTGCCACCCATGCAGGGTTGGCTAACATGTCAGCCCTGGCATTGCCTTCTGTTATAAAGCCTGGTAAATTGGTGTGGCTTCGAATGTGCAGAATATAATATGGATGCACTCGAGCCTGAATCGCCTTCCACAGGGTTCGCAATAGCGAGAACAGAGTCGCATTATTGACTTCTTTTAGAAGTGAACAATCCAAACGTTTGGTTATGTCTGCTACATAGGCAGAATCAGCGACCAGATTCAAAGGCACCTGAGAGAACCGCTGAAAAGCCATGGCAACCGCTTTCAATTCAACCAGTTGAGCAGAGCCTGTCTCATGGCCTTTCAGCACCTGCCACTCAGATCCTTCCTTCCAGGTAACAATGGCCTTTCCTGTTTTCCCAGAACCGTCCGTAAAGACGGTGGGTCCACGGACCGGCACCCGGCTGTTCTTTGGCCGCAGCATGAGATTGACTGAATTTGCCAGCTGCAGCAATTTGTGACTGGGCAGATGATAAGCAATCTGCCCTGAGAAATTTTGCAGTGCACTTTGCAAAGGAGCGCTATTAGCAAGACTCCATTCGAAATTGTCCCGTGGTATGGGAACAACAATCGTTGCAGGATCAGCTGCCGTCAATTGTAAACACCGTTATCGGCATTTAATTATCAGGCAGGCTATCAATTCGAACAATGTGGGTGCTGTCTTTTTTGGCTGATGGGGCAAAAAGACCCATTCCAGGATGTGCAAAGGATCATCCCATTGTTTGTTCCACTGGCCAATGATACCCGTAGGTTGGAGGTCTGGAGCAGTAATGAAAACAGTGATATCAGTAGAGGGATCTACTCGATAAACCTGATGAGCAGAAACAGCTTGCTGCACTTCGTTCAGCACTCGTCGCGCCTCGGGAGTCAATTGTCGAGGTGAGTTTAGGTCAGAGTCCCCTTTCAAAATATCAAAAAGTGGGGAAAGTTGTGCATTGGTCAGTCCCAAATACGGACGTAACCAGTTGATGATGCCTAGCAACTTTTGGGCATCATTTAGAGTCTTAATAGTGTCTGAGAACTGCACCTCTTGATGCTGTATGGTTCGATCCAAAATTTTGACTCCCAAATATTTCCAAGGAGGCTGTTGTTGAACCTTTTCCGGAGCAACCTGCAACCCATAGGAGTGCAAGGCATCGAGCAGTCGAGGCTGGAACCTCCGCAACTCATCCTGGGTGGCTGCTGCCACCAGGATATCGTCCATATAATGGTAGCAGAGTGCCTCAGGAAACTGCTCACGGATTCCGGACAAGGCCTGCGCGACATACCATTGACAGATAGTCGGGCTATTTTTCATGCCCTGAGGTAACACTTTCCATTGAAATCACTTTACAGGCTCCGCATTGCTAATTGCAGGCACAGTAAAGGCAAACTTTGGTCTGTCATTGGGGTGCAAAGGGATTGTAAAAAAGCAATCCTTCAAATCAACGATCAAGATTTCCCACTCTGTGGGAATCATCATGGGTGAAGGCATGCCAGGCTGTAAACTCCCCATACTTTCCATCACTGCATTGACTTTTCGGAGATCTTGCAACAGTCTCCACTTCCCCGATTTTTTCTTAATCACGAAAACTGGGGTGTTCCAGGGACTGGTAGAAGGCTCAATGTGTCCCTGTTTCAGTTGCTCCTGAACCAGCTGACAAAGGGCGACTAATTTGTTTTTTGGCAAGGGCCACTGTGGTTCCCATATTGGTGTTTTTGTCAGCCATCGTAAAGACAGCGTGGAATACGGTGCGCCCTTGCACACAGTGACCCCTATTAAAAATTTGTCGTGATCCGCACCCCCCAAGCTGCCAACACGTCCCGTCTCCAGAGGTTCACTGGAGCTGGAGTGACATAAGGCCGAATGGAGGCCGTGTGTCCCTCTGGATCCTTCACCAACACACGTCGCTTACTCAACCGACTCTGTGTTGTTCCCCCCAACCCCGCGATATTCAGTCCCACTGGGCACAAAGGCCACGTAGGAGGCCACGAAGCGGCGGAAAGGATCGTCGCATCAGCACCTGTATCGATCAAACCTCGGACTCGAACTCGATGTGGACGTGCTTTCGGCATGATGAGGGTACATGTCATCTGTGGTGACTCATTGGAGATAGATGCAGCCCAGTAGACCTGCGGAAGTCCTGGCAGTTCGGTGCCGTCACCTCCGCCAGCTTGCTGGTCTACCCTGGGAACGGAAGACTTACAAGGCAACAAGTGAGCAAGGCAAGTGTGCGCAGGAATGGTGACAGGAGGATCAGGAGTGGAAACCGTAGCATGAATTTGGCCCTCGAAACCAGCATCTATGAACTCTGGAAGAACCAGGATCCCTTGGCTAGTGGCCTCAGGCCCTGCCGTGAGCAGTGCACCGGTCCCCTGATCCAGGGAACCGTCCACCTCCAAGGGAACCCTGTGGGCATCGTCAGATTCTAAGACGACTGTTGCTGCGGTGTAGGCGTTGACTCGGGCTGAGCCTTTGGTGCCTCCTCCACATTGACCGGGTAAGCCTGAGCCATCACCCTGTTCTGGGGGAACTGTTGTGATGGGGGGCAAATCCCCCTTTTTGCACCCCTCTTCACGTTTCCCGACAGGGGTCGACCATCTACATGGTACTGGGACCTGCAGTAGTCTGAAGTGTGACCTGGCCTACCACACCTCTTACACTGAGGAGTCTCGGTCCCTGAATTTCCCTTCTTCCCGGAATTATCTTTCTGTTTAGATCTGACCTGTTTCCGTTTGTTCCCAGATTTGGGCTGTTTTTTATCCTGATCAGTGGGTCCCTGATCTGAGGACAAAAACGCAGCCAAGGCGACTTTTCCCTGATTTTCTGACTGCACCCTGGTGCAAGCTCGCATCATCTCCTGCACAGAAGGATCCCCCGGTAGGGCATTGATGATCCTTCTACATTCGTCATTGGCACTGTCTCTTGCCAAATGTTTCATCAGGATCTGTCTCGTGGACGAATCATCAACCTGCTTTTCCAAAGCTGCTGCCAGCTTTTCAAGAAATGACATGTAAAGTTCGGATTGCCCCTGCCGTATCTGTGTATACCGTGTTTGCGGGGCAACCATCTCAATAGTTTTCAAAATGGCTCCCATACCGAGCTGTTGGGCTTGCTCCAGGATCCGAGGATCCCAGGCAGCCTGAACGTTGGGGTTAGTATAAGGTCCCTTACCCATGAGGACCTCAGCCCCAATCAAGCGCCTAGGATCCTCGGCACGGCAGGCAAGGACGCATTCTTCCTCACCTGTTCCTCAACCATCGCTTTCCAATTGTCCTCAAAGGCGTTGTACTGCATGGGGTGAAACAGCACCTGAGCGAGGTACATAATATCAAAAGGAGCAAGCAAATCACTATTTATCACTCTAAGAAGTTGCATCACCACAGAAGAAGACAAACCAAATGTCGCCACTTTGGGCGCCAAATCGTTTGTGACGCGCCATGCGATGGTGGAGTGGCTGTTCCTCGTGTCCATGGCATCTGGGCCAGGCACATACACAGGAAAAGCCTGAACGTCCCCTTGTGGGAAGCCACCACCATCCGAACCTGCCACAGCAGATTCACACCCCTCTCTCTGTTTGGGCACCCCAATCTTCCCTACAAGGTCCCAGTCCCCTGCCTCCAGGGCACCCTTCTTGACTGATTCCCAGAACTGCAGGGAGTCACGCGGGCGAAAAATCCCTACGCCAGTGCGGCGTCTCCAAGGATTAGCCAGGACCCAATGCCCTCTCTTTTTCGTCGCCCGCGGGAACCCCCGCCCAGGAGGAAGAATGCCGTCCTCATCACTGTCTGAGTCGTCCGAGCAGGGCTTGCAACCAGCACTCCCCATCACATAGGACGGAGACTGGCCGGAGGCAGCGCCCGCGCTAAGAAACTGCGCGGTGACCGGAACGGGGGAGGGGCAGGAAGACGGCGGCGACACCAGCGCGTCGCCAGGCGCGCTCGCCAAGCCCGCCGGCACAGCGCCAGCACGCCGCGCCAGGGCTTCACTTGTCACAGAACCCGGCAGAGGAACCGGCACCTGCCCGGGGCCAAAGCGTCCCCGCGCCGCCGGCACCACGCCGGCCGCCGGGCCGCCAGGAAGTCCAGACCCCATCCGGGGGACCCGGGGGACGGACTCCCGGGCCAGCCCCACATGGACCGTGGGGCCTGCAGGAACAGACCTCCATCCGCTGCCGAATCTCAGCCACCTCGGCCAGTAAATCATGGAAAAATGAAAGCGGAGGAAAACCCGCCACACCCGGCACGGACGCCGCGTCCGCCGGGCCACAGGGAAGCCGGGCCGGCCCCGCACCCGCGGGAACGCCAGTCAAAGCCCCCGCAGCGGAAGCACCGCCCGCCGGCGACTCCCCTTCTGGCCCCACGAACGCCCCGGGGAGCGACCCTGACTGCCGGGTCCCGGCCGCAGCCAACGGCTGAGCCGGCGCAAGCTCACACGGCCCCGACGCCACGGAATTGGCCGCACCCGCGGCCACCGCGGCCTGGGGCCGCGCCACCGCCGCGCCCGCCGGGCTCGGCAAAACGCCGGCCTCTCCCGAGCCAGCCGCCCGCGCGGAAACCCCCGCGTCGGCCGAAACCACCGGCAGATCCGGAACCGGGACCTCCGCAGCACCCCCCACCCCCACACCGTCAGCCCCTGCCGTGCATCCCGGCTGCCCACGGGGGGAGGGGCACCCCGGCGCCATTCCGCAGGGGAGGGGGGTTTCTGAGGCTGCGCACTCCGCAGCGGCAAAGGCGGGGGGACCTGCGCGGCGGCCGTGGCAGAGCCGACCCGCGGTCCTCCATTCTTCAGCAACCCGGCTAGCTGCTCTGTCGGGTGGACATAAGTGCGCTTAGGTAGATCAGCTGGAGAAACATACTGAGGCCTGGTGGCTGCATCCGCCGCCAGGGACGGGACATCAGAATCCGTCTGGGTCGGCGCGTCCTTCACGCTCCGCCCCACGGCCGAGAGCAGGGGCCCCACGTCCGTACAAGCCCATAGCTGCGAATCATAGAACGCTTGCCCTTCCAAAGCGTCCCAAATGTCTCTCCAAACCCCATGGAAGCGGATCGTAGAGCCGTCTCCCCGCATCCACTCCATGGCCAAAGCGCGGCCGACCACGAACCAAAACTCACAGTCCAGCGCCACATCCCAAACGGCCTGGGACACGTGGCCTGCGACCCATTCCAACAAGGCCCGAGTGACCCGCGGCGACTGATCGGACGCGGGGTCATCCTCAGAGACCTCCAGAAAAGCCCGCAAGAGCCCATCCGCAGGAACGGGGGAGGTCCATGTCCGAATCAGAATCAGCCATGCCTCAGGGCAGGCAGAGGGGGAGATCCGGGCCCGGGGGAAAGACTGCCGTGTACCTGCAACTGCGCGCAGCACACGTCGGTGGTCACCAGATGTCGCTGTTGAGCGGCTAGCTGAGGAATGACCCAAGTTCTCAGACAAGGAAAGAGAGAAGAAGAGAGCTTTATTGTTTTGATTTCCATATATATAGCGTTTACAGAGGTGCCCCAGATTGGTCAGCCCGAGACCTCCCCCTAGGCCCAATTGGCCAAGCCCGAACTGACCTAATCCGGCGAAGTTGTTTGCAAAACATCCAAACTTTATCTTGTTTATGAAATATAGCAAAATGTTCCCACGGGAAGGACCTGTGCTAGCCACACTTGACTAATTTCAGCAGTGTAGACAGAATGCTGACGCCCTCCCCCCAGCCAACCTCAGCAGCATAGGATGCAGCCTACATTATTCATATAAGGTACGATTCTCTCAAACCACACTACCATTGGTGGAGCCAAGGGGCTTTGTGACTCTCATGCATTCAAAAGGCATTTGTATGATTGACTGTTGATGACCCAGACACCAAATGTCCCTGGCAGTCCAATGGAGCCATGGCATTGCTTATGAGCCTGTGTTTGCTATTAGTGTGTCCTGGTTCAGGCCTGGGCAGGGTTAATTTTTGCAGTAGCCAGGAGGGGCGGTTATTCTATACTACCTCATATCACTTGCGGTTGGGGAGGTAGCGTGGCAGCGGTTCAAGTATTACCAATTTCCACGTGGAGAGCTTTTTTTTTTGCGAGTAAATAATTTGCTTTTCTTGTACACGCTTTTATTAATATTGCTGCGGTTACTGTTCGTTTCTTATTTCATTGCTGTTTCCAGTAAATTGTTCTTATTTCAACCCATTATCTTTACCTTTTGTGCCTCCAATTCTCCTCTCCAGCCCGCTGCAGGGGGAGGGGGAGAGAGTGAGCGGAGCCTGGTTTGGAGTGTTGCATTGGGAACATTAAATTGGGGAACACCATTCTTAAACCATGACACGGCTATCGGTTGAGTCACTGCAGGGGCCATTGTCGCTCATATTTGTTACTGCCTCAATAAGGCTTTGTTTTATAAGGTGTTGTCAGACTCCATTACTGTTCGGACCACATGGATTCAAACAATTAATACTGCATTTCATTTGAGACTTACCATGATTATTTGCTTTTGATCTTCTCAAATTCGCTTGAATTTCAGTAACTTCAAAAACTCATCTTTTGACAATGACTTGGAACATTAAAAGCTTGCTATACATTCTTTACATCAATCTATTATACAGTCCTAGACATTTTAACACATACTAAGGGATAGAAAAAAACAATGACCAAAGATGTATTTTTCAAATCATGGTTTACCAGTCACATAAGAGCTTTAAGTCAGCGTGTGTTCCAATAATTAAATTATTTCTCAACAACTTTAAATGGATGGGAAGATAAATTAAGTGGCTTTTTTTCTTCAGTTCAAAATTAATAACTTTTCTATTATGAACAATTCAATAATGATGACAAATACAAAAAAGTAGTTCTTTCTAAGGTGTCACAAAAAACCCCAACACCCTAACCACACCCAAACCAAACAAAAAACCCCCCAAACTTTAAGAATTCCAAGTAATGAAACTCATTTTTGGAAGAGAAAGACTACTTGCTCACTTCTCAGCATATTTAAAAACAGGTGGAGAAACTGAAGAATTAAGTCATAGTTGTTTTAGATCAACTTGGACATTCAAATTTCATGTATAGCTCTAGAAATCTGGGGTTACATCTACATTTCATCTTCGTATAATTACTAAATAGCATTATATCATATATTCAGCACTACATTTTATACAACTATCATCACTTGCCAAGCAAACAAGTTCTGCAGCTTGGGGGTTTTGCACTTGTATAAGCATGACTTGCTCAGAGTAAGACTTTTCAGCAAGTTCTGAAGCAGAGGTGAAATACCAGTTTCAGTTTATTAGTTTGTTTTGGTTCTCAGGTTGCTTGGGTTTTTTTCCCTCTTTTGTTTAAGTGTTAAATGGCATTGAATACTTCACTCTCTCTTGGGTTTAGATTTGCAAGACAACCGATGGTTTGAACATGATAATCATATACAGCAATAAAAAAACCCAAAAACCAAGCAAACCACCACCAACCCCTCCCCCACAATTTTGAATCTAGCAAGAGGAAGTCTCAACAACAACATAAGTATACAATCAAAAATATAAAACATCTACTGCTTTCTAGGAATTATGTGCTAACCTTCTGTTCCTTTTCAACAAATCACATTCACCATTATTGAAAGTAGTATTTCTGCTTAATTACCATGACTTCAGCAGCATTGGCTGAATGGAGATATGTTGCGGTGGATGAGACCACCTCGGGGGCTGCCGGGGAGCCGAGGGGTCCCAGGGCAGCAGAGACACGGTGATGGGACACCTCCGAGGTTTGAAGTTACCCCCTGAGTATTGGATGGTCTCTTCCTAGACTATGTTAATCCTCCTATGTTGGTTGGCCTTGACCTGGTCCCTCACTCCGCCCCTCCCTTCTCCCCATTGGTGGTCGTTGTATCCCCCTGCCTTCTCCCCGCCCCTGTGCCCTCAGGCTATCGGCCCTGTATCTCTATATCAATGGCCACTCAGGGTCATTCGTCTTCTTTTGCTGTTGGACACCTTCAGGAATAAACCTTCTTCAGAACTCCACGCGAATTCTTTGCCCTCTGAATTCTTTGTCTCTGGTAACGCATGAGCTATCCAAAGCCTCTTGGATGAGTGTGTGTTTGTGCTTTCCACCAGCACAAGTGAGAGAAGGGTCTGCCTGCACAGTACCAAGCTGTACTGGCTGAAGTGATCTCTCTGAGCCATAGAGACGTTTTCGGTAAACGCAGAGGCCTATTCCACTCCACACCCCCCTCTGCGTTAGAGATATCTCAGCGTTGCAAGCCTCTCATTCATTCAGTGTTGTCAAAATGAAATCACTAGACCTTCTCACTGTATAACACCCAGGTATTTTTCAGTACATGTATTGCTAGGTTATAGCACGTTATACCACTCACAAAGCCGTACTAGTGTGGCAACCACCTGGAGAATGCAGTGAGTGATGTAGTGGGTAATTCCCTCCTACAGGGCAGAGACACCCATCTGCCAACACGGCCCGTTAGCTAGTGAAGTTTGTTGCTTGCCAGGGGCCCAGATCCGGAATGCTGTGAAGAGACTGACAAAACTTGTCTGAGCCTCTGACTATCATTCAGGTGTTGCTGATGTCCAAAAAGCTGCCTATGAAAGGTGTGCTCATAATTCGCATTCCCCCTGTAAGTCGGGATCTACAAGTTTTCTAAATATAAACATTTCCTAAAGATAAGCTTTTTCCCTGTGACCTGTCTTTTCACCTTTTTCCCCCAGAGACACACACATACTTATGAAAGACTGCAAGACCATCACTCTCCTCCCACTCAACTGCTCAGGTGGAAGTTTCATTCAAGCCCAGCTGAACTACCACCACACACTCCAAATTGAAGGAACAAAGCACTACAGAAGACCGCAAGGAAAACAAGGACTTCATAGCAACCCAAGAAAATGCACAGGGAGGATACCAGAGAGCAAGATACAACCCCATTCCCTACCTGATCCACCTCTGTGTTACCTCTCAGATCACGCGCAAAACACATATATCCCATTCCCCCTACCGTCAGTTAAATAGCCAAACTAACAATAAACCACCCGCCGACACCCCCATCCCCTTCACATTTACCAACTCGCACCCAGGCACACGTCTGCAATTCAGGTGCATGTGCACACAGCACCACACCCCACCACCACCACCGCCCTGCACAACACAACCAGCTGCCTCTCAGCTACCACTAGCTGCTGCCCGTTTACCTTACCTGCAGTCCCTGAACCCCCTTCTCTTTGTATCCAGGTGGAAGAATTTCCAGAGCATGAAAAGGGCCAAAAAATAGCTATTATTTCCAACCCAAGCAACTCTGTCTCCAGTTAATTCTAATCCCTCCACCTCCCACAACCACCTCACCAGGACCGGGAAACAACAACATCGTACCCACGACCCACTCAGTGCAGAAGAGTCCACATGAATCAAAGAAAGCATCAAAATCCATGGGGATACGAAACCATTAGCCAATCACAGAACCTCATCCACTGCCCTATGGTGCCCCAACACACATGATCAGTCAATCAGGAATGTTACCAGTGATTACTGGCACACCCTGGGGGGGGCTGCCGGAGGTTTATCAATTAACTGCACCTTCTTATCTTCCTCTTTGTTTGCAGGAAGAAAGTTTGTGAATATCTCCTTTCAGTTCAGTTATTAGCTGCACCCTATTATATTGGAGGTCCTTGGGCAAGGCAACAACTTTTAATGTAGGTGCAGGGAACTCTGGGTGGGCTGGGTCTCCAGAGCCCAAGGGAGCATATCAACAGCCAGAGAAGGTCAGTCCTGCACAAAACTTGAGACCTTCCTTGGTGTCTTGCATGGGAGACAGGAGTTTTATGAGTTTTTGCAGTTTGCCAGGATTTAAAATAGTTAGTTCCCCAAGACTTAGTCCCGTTCGCAAGATTCTTTGCTATTTGGCCGATTTGTCTAAAAATACCATTTATTAGACACAGAAAATAACAAACATACAAACATAGAACAGATTGACACACATAGACACACAATGAATGCATAATTGCAACACTATAATAGCTAAAAATGCAATTACGGGGTAAAAGCTTGCTTGAACTATAAAAATAGTTAAAAATGCAAGAAATGCTTGCTTGAATTATAATGCAAGTTAAGAAATGCTTGCTTGAGCTAGCTGAAATGCAAGTTAAGAAAGGTACCTATAAGTTAGCCGGAATAATACAATTTAGGAAACCAATGATCTTACCAAATCCAATTTTGGAGCTGTGTCGCTGTTGAGCGGCTAGCTGAGGACTGACCCAAGTTCTCAGACAAGCGAAGAGAGGAGAAAAAGGCACTTTATTGTTTTGAATTCTATATATATAGAGTTTACAGAAGTGCCCCAGATTGGTCAGCTTGAGACCTCCCCCTAGGCACAATTGGCCAAGCCCGAACTCACTCAATCCGGAGAAACTGTTTGCAAAACATCCAAACTTTATCTTGTTTATGAAATATAGCAAAATGTTCCCACGGGAAGAACCTGTGCTAGCCACAGAGCTGGAATACATTAGGCTTCCTCACCTAATCCCAGGGAAGTAACCACAGGGCTGCGTCCAAACCCTGGGGAGAAGACTTTACTTCACGCTCCAATGTCCATGTAAAAAGCTTCTACCTTTTCTGAGATTTCGTGAGCTTTTTATAGGATAAAAGTGTGTATTTGTGGTCACTAAAAATTTCTCACATTCTCTCTACATTCCACAGGGGAGTGTCTTTTCAGACTTTCAGTCGCCAGCACCAGGTTGCTGTTGATTAGGCTATCAACCTAAATCTGAGCCATCCATTTCTTGGGACCGATCAGGGAGAGAGAGAAAGGGGGAGGGGGGTGTCCTGCCACACTTGGTAATCAGCAGTGCTGCTTAAACCTGCCCTTCCTACAGTTGTTACCAAAAATCGGTAAAAATAAAAACTCTTTAACACCAGTGTAGCATTAAGAAGCAGGCATTCTTTATTTGGCCGGATGCACAGGGGGGTATCTCCTCCAAAATATTGTGCAGTCTGAGTACAGAACAAGCTCCTGTTTATATACTATATTTTACATACATATTCATTGATTTTCCTGGAATAAACATACATATGATAATCATTTCCCCAAAATCATTAACATATTTTCCCTCCCCTTTACGCATGCGTTCTTCTATCCTGGGGGTCTCTTTGCTGGTCCCTAGTGGTTGGCGACCCCAAAGTCATACCTGACCGCTTGGTGAACTGGTAAAAGTTGGCACAACTGGGCTAGTTGCTTTCCAGTTCTTCTTCCTACAGAATAAGCATTGTGCGGTTCCATAGGCCAGTGGTTTTTGAAGAATAAGCATTGTATTTAACCTACCAGGTGCAAATGATCTTTCATCTGGCAACATTCCCCCCACCCCTCCGTCTTTGAGGCTTGTGAAGCTTGTCTTTCCTTCAAGCCTTCATAAGCCTCACTTTGCTTTTTTACTGACATCATATAAGTTCCTCTTGTTGCATTAGCAATCACGGTTTTTATGCAGCTTAAAGCAAGGATAATAATCACAATTATTACTATGATCACAATTATACTTTGAAAAAGTGAGGCCATCCAACCAGTCAGAGAAAATCCAAGTCTTATTCAACCAGTTACTTTCAATCCTGCTTTTAATTCTCTCCAAATGCGGCAACCAATTTTATCCTCTCTATCTGATCATCCAATTTAGCAGTCACATTTGGAATGTGCTCACAGTAGGTATTGTTTAAATTTGAGTAACCACATACTCCGTGTTCATGTAGCAGCAATAGGTCTAAAGCCAATCCGTTTTGTAAGGTCATTTTAGTCGTGGCTTGCAACTGTTTGTTTATTTCAGTAAACCCCAATTGAGTTGCATTTGCTAAAGTTTCCATTGTGTATGGCTGGTCTGTTCCTAAAGGTAGATATTTGAGGAGTAAAGATGGATTCTAAAATCCATCCCACTATAGTTCCCGTACTGGGATGTTTCCAAGTTTCATCATGTTTAACTTTTCCCCATAGTTGGGTTCCCAATGGTGTCTCCTTCCGCAAGGGACATAATGTTCATACTCCCAGTGTCCATTGTACTCTTGATTCTCCTAAGGGCAAATGTGTAGTCCAAATTCCATTGCTTCCTACCCATACTGTGGGTCCTAATGATTTTACTGCTTCCTGCTGATAGTCTATATCTCTCCAAGTCTCGTTGTTTGTTAGGTGAGACCAGGTGTCATTAAGAGAGGTAGAATAATTTCTACAAACACATCCTAACCTTAGAGCCTGGGCCACAGTCATGAGCCGCTGTACCTCAGTATTGTGATAATGGCTGCAAGTTCCCCATACCCCTTTCTTAATGACTGTACTTCTCACCTGTTGTCCTGCCTTCCCCACCCCACGTGGCCCTGGCCACTTCCTCGGGTTTTCCCTATTGGTTCCTGTACTCCTAACTCCACCCATGTACCTCCCCTGTACCCAGAGGTCACTGGGCCAGTGTGCTGTCCCTGCCCCTCTCTGTTTCCCTATAAAACCCCTCACCCTCTGCCATCTTGTGGTCTATGCTCTGTGTGTGTCTGTGCACGTGAGGCCTTCACCCACGAGGCATCTCTGCCTCTGGGAAGTCGTTGGCCTCTGCTGCACCATGCGAATAAACATCTTCCATGGACACACTGCATAGACCCTCCTCGCCTCCTTTATCATCGCTGGTTGTGGAAGCAGACGAACCAGAGCTAGCCTTATGGCTCCCCGGCCGGTAAGAGCGCAGTCTCCAGCCCTGAGACAGAGGGTTTGGGGCACTGAGGCGCTGAACCGGGCTAGGTAGAGAAGCTCTAGGGTAAGGTCTGCTATAACATCCCTTAAACCACAACACCTCAGGATTCCTACTAGTACAAGTGTATATTTGAGTGCAATTCTATTTTTCCTTTATCCTTAGATCCTTTTGCCTTGACCTTATTAAATCAGGATATTTTATACCTACCTGTAAGGGGTCCTCTGGGAGGCCTGGACTCCCTTCCCAATCTAGACACCGCTGAACTGTCTGGATTTATTCCCATTGTCCCGTTTGAGGGCTATTCCATATTTCTGGTATTTGACATCCTCAAGGGGTATTAGTGCAATCTGTCAGCCGATAGATATTTCCTGAGGTTATTTCCAGATCTGGTTTTGAAATACTGCAATTCTCAACAGTATTTTTGTTATGTGTCCATCATAAGGAATATTCCTCTATTATCCCTGTCCAATTGGCATGGGTACTGTTTCCTTCCCACATGTGTTCCCATATTTTTGTCAAATTGCTGACTAAGACTCCCCGTGGAACTGGATTTTCTGCTGAGGTTGGTATTGGTAAGCAAGCTGTTACAGAAACTCTAAGCAAAAAAAAAAAAAAAATAGTAATACATGTTCCCCCCATGAGAAATAAAATAGAAAACTTCACAGTGTTAGTTACTCTTGTTTCCTTCATATTTTCATGCGTAAAGGATTATCCGCCACTTCACAATGATATGTGATTGCTGGTTTTACCCATGTATGATGAACCCAGTGCTTGATTCCTTCTACCTTGAGTGCAGTGTAGGTTACTAGAAGGGCTTGATATGGTCCCTTCCACTTCTCCTGGATTGGTCCAAAATTCCAGGTTCTGATGCACACCGTATATCCTGGTTGGAAAGGATGTACAGGCGAGTCTAGTCCCAATGATCTGTTGATAAGAATGTACCTTTTAGGACTATTAAATATTAAATATAGTGCTATTAAATATTAAATATAGTGCTATTAAATATTAATTTCTGCAAAACTTTTGAGACTTCCCTTGCTTTGTTGGTGCAACATGGGAAAGCTTCTGGCCATCTAGAAAAAGTATCTACCAGTACCAAAATGTACCGGTACCCATTCTGCCCAGGCAGTTCTGCAAAATCAATTTGCCAATAATCGCCTGGTGAATTCCCCTGCTTTGCTAGCCCTGGAGGCAGCCTTATTCTTTCCTTGGGATTATTTTACAAACAAATCACATATTTTTTGGCAACTGATCTATTAATTTCTGTCACTTTTGGTCTTACTATATTACTTTATAAATGAACCACCATATTATCTATTTCCTAATGTGTTTCCTGATGTTTTAGTTCTGTTATCTTATACATTAATTGTGGAGGTACAATTACCTGCCCACATGAGGTTACCAATCACCTGGTGGGATTTTCCCTAGCTTCTAATGATGGGGCTAACCGTCTCTCCTGATTACTATAATTTGGTTTTTGTTCCAGGACATTCAACTTTTTGCTAGGTATTAGTGCAAGGATACCTTTTCCAGCAACCTCTTTAGCTGTTTTGTCAGCTAATCAATTCCCTGTATTAACTGGGGAGTCTCCAAATTGATGAGCTTTACAAGTGCAACAAGGCCACTTCTTTTGGCTTTTGCACACCCTGTAGTAGTTGATTTATTTCTTCTTTGTACCCCTTTTGTGCCTCCAATTCTCCTCTCCAGCTCGCTGCAGGGGGAGGGAGAGAGAGTGAGCAGAGCGTGGTTTGGAGTGTTGCAGTGGGAACACTAAATTGGGGAACACCATTCCTAAACCGTGACACGGTCATTGGTTGAGTCGCTGCAGGGGCCAAAAGTACCTGGGGAGACTAGAGAACGACCTCTGGGGTTCTGGAGTAGGGGGTATAAGGGATCTGAGGCCTGCCACACCCCAACTGAAAAAGAGATCCTGGCAGCTTATGAAGGGGTTTGAGCTGCTTCAGAAGTGATTGGCACCAAAGTACAGCTCCTCCTTGCATCCCGACTGCCAGTGCTGGGCTGCATGTTCAAAGGGAAAGTTCCTTCCACACATCATGCCAGTGATGCCACGTGAAGTAAGTGGGTCACGCTGATCACACCGCGAGCTCGGATAGGAAACCCCAATCGCCCTGGGATCTTGGAAATCATCACAAATTGGCCCTGATGCCTGATGGTTTTTTGTCCTTTCTCTTTATACTCTTTTTATACCCTTTTTATGTATTTTATACCCTTTCCCATTCCCCGTACCTATTATTCCCTGTACCTTAGCCCTACATGCTTATAACCCTTGTACTCTGATATCTAGCCTACTTCGGGGTTCTCTGGGGAAGACAAAACATCCCTACTATCTCAGAACTAGAGGCTCCAACCTTGGACGGAGCTTCCTCTCTGGAACATATTTTTGTAAACTAAATTGTAGCCTCATTTAGGGGGGGATAATTAGAATAGGGGGACAATTACTTCATTTGTTAAGTTTCTTATTGGGGGATTTTAGATAGATATGCTAATTTGTGAGGTCCATAAAATTGTATACGTGTTGTACCCAGTGTGCTTCGTCGGCGTGGTTCTACCTTGGACGAGGGAGCACCTGGGATCCTATTAAAACCAAGGTAATACCCTTTTTCCCTATACTGCGGTGTCTGCGTCTTATTTTTACCAGCATTTTTAAGGCATCAGCTCAAAGGCAAAACTTTCGAATTATCATCAGAAGAGTAGGAAGAGAAGGTGACGTTTTGAGGGGGCCCCACCGTATAATCAGCCACCAGAAAATGAAAAGCGATACATTCTCTTCACTGGTGGTTTCCGCCATATTGTGGGGATACATCAAAAATGGAAAACTGTCATATGGAGTCCTACACGACAAGTCGCAGAAGCTATTGAGGGACAAGGTGGATCAAGTCAGATTGCAGAGCCGAAAGCCATTTAGATATCGCCGAATGAGAGAAATGGCCAGCG
Organism: Entomyzon cyanotis; assembly: GCA_024500445.1. NCBI lineage: Eukaryota > Metazoa > Chordata > Aves > Passeriformes > Meliphagidae > Entomyzon > Entomyzon cyanotis. Next base: position 50,074 of record JAKEPQ010000339.1, on the reverse strand, counting down.
CTCTACCTCTACACTGACGCGCGGATGATAGCAAACACTCTGTGGGGGTGACTAGACCGATGGAAAAAGACCAATTGGCAGTGCAGAGGGAAACCCATCTGGGCTGGTGAATTGTGGTAAGACATTGCTGCCTGGGTAGAGATGTTGGCTGTAAAAGTAAGTTATGTAGATGCACACGTACCCAAGAGTTGGGCTACTGAAGAGCCTCGCAACAATGGTAGATCAGTCTGTGAAGATTAAAGTGTCTCAGGTGGATCTGGACTGACAACATAAGGGTGAATTTTTCTGGCTTGGGGTCACGGTCCACTCATAAGCGGACGCGTGATGGTTCGTTTCAGTTATGACTTCGGAGTGCAAAAAGAAAGTAAAGCAAATAATTCAACAAGTCAAGGGAGTTAAATTTCAATCCAAACAGGAACTTTATTAATTGCTCCCATAAAGCAGCTTGCGATAGAAAGAGAGAGAGAGAGAGAGAATAAAGGAAACGATAGGGAGAAAAGGGAAGAAAAAGGGGTTCCTCTGCCTCTGTCTTCGATCGATGTGATCTCACGGTGGGGAAGATCTTCAAAATTCAGCTGTTCCAGAGCTGTCTTTTATGCTAGTCAATACACCTGGTTCCTCCTTGCGACCCGCCTTTGCTCCACCTCAATCCTGTGGAGATATGCCAAACTCCACCTGGCAGGCCACACATGCCAAGAGAGGAGTGTCTGAGGCGTGGTCGGCTTTGGAGGCAGGTCCCTTCTTCTTGCACATGCGCTCCTCCTAGCAGCGGTGGTCAACTTGGGGTCTTTGAGGACGGCCGGCAGTCATTGTCACCTTGACCTTTAGATGAACCGGTCTTTGCGCATGCTTTGTTGGGGTATGGGTCTGTGGTAAGTCCCATCATTAATTTTCCCATTTTGCTCCATGGATCTTTCACAATAGTGGGTAGCAGGGCGTCTATGGGTCTGTGGTCCTGTCTTGTGTGGCTAGCACAGATCTTTCCCGTGAGAATCCTTCTCTCTCTTCTTCCTGTGTTTTATAAACAAAGATAAAGTTTGGATGTTATTAAAAACAGTTTCTCGGGATGTGGACAGTTCAGGCCTGGCCAATCAGGCCTAGGGGGAGGCTTCGAACTGACCAATCTGGGTGACCTTTGAAAAGTCTATATAAGATGGAATTAAATAATAAAATCTTCTTGATGCCACTTTGAACCTGGGTCTTCTCACTCTGCTAGCGGCTCAACAGCCACAGTCTTGCTTCATGGATCTTTCACAATAGTAGGGACTCGGAGACAGGCGCAAAGCATTCATTCAGTACCAGCTGTGGCAGGTACAAAGCATTCTTTGCGTACCAGCTTTGGCCGTTTTTGTTAGGCCTGCATCTGTGTTTTCTGAGGCTTAGCACCTGATGAGAAATGTTGAGACAGAAATCGATCCTTTGACTGACCCTTACACTGGGTGGGCCAGGTTATCCATAGTTGTGAAACATGCACTTCAATCAAGCAGGCCAAGCTGGTAAAGCCTCTGTGGTATGGTGGACAATGGTCAAAATATAAATATGGGGAGTCCTGGCAGATCGATTATATCACACTCTGACAAATCCACCAAGGCAAGCACTATATATTTACAGTGGTGGAAGCAACCACCGGATGGCTGTGCCTCATGCCAGTGTCTGGAACACCATTCTAGGCCTTGAGAAGCAAGTCCTGTGGAGACATGGCTTCCCAGAAAGAATTATTTCTGGCTGGGTGGGCCAGGTTATCTATAACTGTGAAACATGTGCTGCGATCAAGTAGGCCAAGCGGGTAAAGCGTCTGTGGTATGGTGGATGATGGTCAAAATATAAATACAAGTGCATCACAGCCAGTTCTTTCAGCTTTTTTACACCCTGTAGTAGTTGACTAATTTCTTCATTGTACTTAACAGGAGACCTCTGTGAGGCGCGGATAGACTCCACAACTCAGAAAGTTATAAAGTTTATTCTAGCTGGGGGTGCATGGGGGGTAGCCCCTCCAAAGGCATGCACACCGTCAGTAGCACTTCACTTGGCTTATATCAGGTTACACGTTACATATGCATGAAGATACACAATGCCCCTATACATATTCATTACCTATCCCTGCTTTGTATTATAATGAGTTCAAAGTTCATTTAAATATGCTCGCGCAAGCGCAGTGTCACGGATTAATTGTGGGCGAGGGTCCCGAAGATAAATGAGGGACAAAGTTAGTAGTCTTCCTCAGGATAAACTCTTCACCTTGTTTCCTTGCTCATGCTCCCTTGGTTCTTGGTCCAAGTCCAAGCCTTAGAACTAACTTGAGCCAGTTCTGGGGTCTGAGAGCAGGATGTTCAGTCACACTCAGTAATTTTTATCAATAGTCCCACGTTCTTCTTTGCATCCTCCCCTTCTGCTTGGCAAGCGCAAAAACCGTTAAGCAAGCGATATATTGTTTTAGCAAGTAGCTTCTAGTAAATTATTATCCAACCTCTGGCCTCCTAAATTAGTTCAAAAAGATTATTATTCAGCTTCTAGCCCCCCTAAATTAGTAACTTCTAGCCCCCCTAAATCATCTGTGCCCATAACAATCCCCTTTCCTTCCATATGGCTTCATGGGAGTGTATTAATCCAAAAAACATATTTTAAATCAGTCTATATGTTTCCCCTTTTTCCTCCAGCAATTTCTAGCACTCATTGTAAAGCCATTAATTCTGCTTTTTGTGCTGATGTTAAAAGTTAAAGCCTGGGCTTCTATTACCTGGGTTGAGGTTCCCACTACATACCCAGCTGCCCATCTTCCATTTCATACCATGCTGCTCCCACCGGCGTATAGGTCCAGTTCTGGGTCCTGGATAGGATCGCTCCTGAGATCCGGTCTGCCAGAACACACTTGTTCAATGGTTACCAGGCAGTCATGGTACAAAGGTCTCAGCTTCTTCTGAAGCCTGGAGAAACAGGGCTGGGTTCAAATTAGTAGTTACCTTAAGTTCAACATCATCCTACTCCAGTAGGGCAACTTGATATTTCAGCATTCTTCTGGTGATATCCAATGTCCTCCTTATTGTTCCAAACCAGCTATTACCATGTGAGGTACATATATTGTAATCTTTTGTCACAATGTCAGCTTTTGTGCTTCCTGGGTCAAAAGATCTTCAGCTGCCACTGCTCTCAAGCATCCAGGTCATCCTTTACTCGCATTGTCCAATTGTTTATAAAAGTACCTTACAGGCTGCTTCCATGACCCCAAATGCTGTGCCAATACCCCTAGTGCCAGGTGCATCCTTTCATGCACAAATAACTCAAATGGTTTGGTTTAAGTGTGGGAGTCCCAATGCCGGAGTTGGCATTAAGGCTCTTTTAAAGGTTTAAAGGCCCTCTGACTCTCAGGAGTCCATACCAAATATTTTTCGGTGGAGGACCATACAAGGGTTTCACCATTACCCCATATTTGGCAATGCATAAATGACACCATTCAGCCATACCTAAGAAGGCTCGTAGAACTCTTATAGTCCTCGGCTCTGGAGTCTGAAAAAATCGTTTCTTTTTGGCTGCTTCCCAATCTTCTTTTTCCCTGTGAGATCTCAAAACCAAGATATATTACTGCTTCTTTGCCTATTTGGGCCATTTTCTTTGATACTCTGTATCCAGATTGTCCCAAGAAATTTAACAGATTTACAGTAGCATTGTGGCACTTCCTTTCAGTTTGGTTGCTGGCAGAATATCATCTACACTGTTGGTGATGACATCAAATGTAAAGAAAGATCTAAATGTAAAGAAAAAGTCTAAATATAAACAATCAAAATGTCAATATCAAAATGTTGGCAATGGGAAAGCACACTGATACAGTGTTATGGTTTTGAGCTCCACAGGTGGTGGTTTTTCTCTTCTTCTTTGTCCCTTTCCCATGTAAGCTCCCTTTTATTTTAATTTCCTTAGAGATAAACAACCACCTTCTGATTGGTGCAGAGGGCCTCTGCTAATTTTGTAAAACACCAAACATGTTTCAAGCATTCCATGCAAGTGATTGCTTTCAATCACAGTGTTGGAGGGTAGGATTTGTTCCTTTTGTTTTCTGTCTCCTCGGGAATTTTTGTCCCATCTCTTGCTAAGACACCTTAACTCTCGATACTTAAGAGAGACAAAAGAAGTTACCAGGCTCAGGGGAAGAGGGCACCTGGCTGCAATCCTCCTATCCCAGGGTTTCTCTCAGGGGAGGAGAAATATCACGAGGAACTGGGCTAAGAAAAAGGGAGTTGGGGGCAGCCCCTGCCTCTCCTTGCTTCCGGGGCACTGGAGGAGACAGCTGAGCTTCCACAGCTAGGAGAGGGTTTCTCTGTGACTGCCGGAGCCCAGCATCTGCATTTCTTCCTTACTGGGTGAGCTTTCATTTGGGGAAAAAGCACAGGATTCCGACCCTCTTCCCCCTCCTGGAGCGTGCGTCTCCCTGGCTGCGTTCGCAGCTGCTGCGGAGGGGCCCGGCTGTCGCTGCCCCATGCCCCTGCCTGCCGGAACGCACTGCGGCTTCTGCCACAACTGCAGAGTTTCTGCCACCTTTCTCTTGCTAGCCTGGCCAGCCCTGCGGTTCCAGTTGGCTGCTTTTGAGCTCCCTGCACCCCATCCTGCTGTCCGGCCCATCCACCATTACCCACGTGAAACAGGGAGCCGACCTTGTGCCACAGCACCCCCTGCAGCTGGGCAGGAGTCATTGCACCTGCCCTGTCTGGCTGGGAGCCCAACAGCACCACTGCTAGCTGTGACAGTAAATGTACTGATTTAGGGGGGCTAGAAGTTGAATAATAATCTTCTAGAACTGATTTAGGAGGCCAGAGGTTGGATAATGATTTACTAGGAACTGCTTGCTAAAAACAACGTATCATTTGCTTAATGATTCTGTGCCTGCCTAGCAAAAGGAAGGATAAAGAGAAGAAAGTAAAATAATTGATAAAAAATTTACTTACTGTGACCGAACACCCTGCTCTTGAACCCCAGAACTGGCTCAAGTTAGTTCTAAGGTTTGACTTGGACCAAGAACCAAGGGAGCATGCGCAAAGAGACAGGGTGAAGAGTTCATCCCAAGAGGAATACTCCAGTTGCGGCCTCCCACGACCATCAAAGCCCACTAACTCAATTAATCAACTAGCACTGCCCAGGCGCAAGCATATTTAAATGAACTTTGAACTCATTATAATACAAAGCGAGGATAGGTAATGAATATGTATAGGGGCTTTGTGTGACTTCAAGCATATGTAACCTGTAACCTGATATAAACCAAGTAAAGTGCTGCTGAGGTGTGCATGCTTTTGGAATGGCTACCTCCCATGCACCCCAGCGCTGGAATAAACACATACCACTTCTGTCTTGGTTTGAAAGACAGGTGTCTGCTAAGAGAGGTGGAAACCCCCCTTAGAATAGAGAATGTGACCTCCCTTCCCTCCAAATTATTTTAACTTTGGAATCAAGGGCTTTCAGGCAAAGATATGGGAAAAGGAATAACAGTTCTTTACTAGTATCTATAACAGAGTAAACAAGTAATAACAAGAATAGCAACAACAAACAAAAACCAGAAACCCGGTGACAGATGTCCCTGGGCTGCCAAGCACTTTCCCGTTTGGTGTAGTCACAACCACAACCAGCAGTGGCGCTGTTGAGGTCCCAGCCGGGCAGGGCAGGTGCAATGTCTCCCGAGCAGCTGCAGGTGGCGCTGTGGCGCAAGGTCAGGTTGGTCTCGGGGTTGGTAATGGCGGGCGGGCTGGATGGCAGGATAACGCGCAACAGAGGGCTTGGAGCAGTGAGCTGGAGCGGCAGGAATGGCTCAGCCGGGCTAGCCAGCAAATGTGGCAGGAACTCCACAGTTACAGCAGACGCCGCGGTGCGTTCCAGCGAGCGGGGCAGGGGCAGCAACAGCCGGACTCCTTCACAGTTGTTGCAAAAAAAATGCGGCTGGGAGGCGCGTGCTCCCAGAGGGAAAAGGGGTTGGGATCCTGCGCCTTTTTCCCAAACAAGAGCTCACCCAGCCAGGAACAGAAGGCAGTGCACAGTTGGGTGTCCCGTGATTGTGGTCGCAGCCAGAAGCGAAGCAGCAGCTTCCCTCCATCACCTCCGGTGTCCAGCCAGAAAGTGAAACTCCCCCCACGGCCAGAGTGCCTCGTCCCCTCACCACACCAAGCCACAGTCTTTGTCTCTTACAAAAGAGTTAATGGCCCTGAGCACCTCGTCGTGTGTTCCCTAGTAACAGGGATGGAGAAAAATTCCACGCCCCCCCAACCTTCAACAACTTCATAATTATTTGAGTTGTTGAGTTGATGCCTTAAATCACTAGTAAAAAATTTTTAGACGCAGACACACAGTATAGGAAAAGGGTTTTACTTTGGTTTAATAGGATCTCAGATGCACACTGACGAACAAGCCCCCACGATATCCCCCGTATACAATTTATGGACCGCCTAGATTAGAATACCTATTTAAAAGTCTCTAATGAGAAGTCTAACAAATGAAGTAATTGCCCCCTTATTAAAATTACCTCCCCCCAAAAAGATTACTACTTAGTTTACAAAAAACATGTCTTAGTGATGGGGTCTCTGTTCAAGGTTGGTGCCTCATGCTTTTGAGATTGTGGGGATGTTTCGTCTTCCCCAAAGGATTCTGAGCAGGGCAAGGGTACTAGGGTGATAAACATGTAGGGTTAAGATACAGGGAGTAAAAAGTACAGGAGTGGGGAAGGGTAAAAGGATATATATAAAGGATATATATAGAGTATAAAAGTAAAATAAAAGGACAAAACCCCATCAGGCATCAGAGTTAATCCGTGTCTCATTTTGGCGACCCAGGTGGACAAAGTCTGCCTAGCTGCAGGATCGACTGAGGGGCTGACATCCTAGGCACGCCCAGGGATTTTCCTGGAGGACCTCCGCTCCTCAGCCACTCACTGCAGGCGCAAACAACGACCATCTGATACGGCGGAGAAACGGTATGTTGTTTTGGGTATAGGGAAGCCTGTAAGTCATATACGCGTGGCTAGGGCTGCTGATAAGTTGCAGGGAGACGTCCCTGTGCTCAGCTTTGTCCTCGAGTGGGTGACGCTTGCAAGCAGCTGGCTAGGGGGACCTGGGAATCGGTGGGGTAATTTGCTGTCTCTAGCTGGCAAGGGGGGGATTCGCTGACCGATAGAGTGGCTGCTAGCGATCCTGGGGGTGGATTGAGTGAATCCCGAAAGAAACTTTTTTGAACTTCTGCTAACACCGGTGTTGTGTTTGTGTGAGTGTGTGTATGAGATGCAGACTAGATAGTCCAAATTTGTGAAGCAAGTGGGGGATTGGCTGGTGAAGAGATGAAACAAGTGATTTAATAAAGTTGGAATGAATATTTGGGTATGGTTGTGAATTATTAGCTTTGTTATATTAGTGCTGTGTATTGGAATTTATGTTGTAATTTGTTGTTGTAGTTGTAAAAAGTGTTTGTTGTGTGTTGTATAAATTGTTGTGTAGTTAACTTGGATTAGAGTTATTGTTGTGTGTGTTTAAACTAAGTTAGAGCTTGTTGCCACAGTGGATAAATAAAGGGAAACAAAAACCTGTCAGCCCCTCAGTGGCTATATAACAGGAGCATAGGAAAAACCCCATACTGTGTTTACAGAATACAGGCAGAGCAAGCATTGAGAAAACCACCGAGCTTCGGCTTTGGGTTCCCTTGTTTTGTGTGTGGGTGTTTGAAAGTGACTAAGAGACCAAAGACGTGGCACTGTGTATGGATTTTAGCACAGTGTAGGTTTTGTGAAGCTCAGTGGTATTGTTCATCTGTGATTTCGAAAGCAACGTGGCTGTGTTATAAATGTGATAAGAGTTCTGAAGTGTATGTTTTGAAATCTTTTTGTGTGGGAGGTCATTGGCAAAGTGAAAACTTAATAATATATATAGACAATCAGGGAAAAGTAGTAGAAACTTATTGGAGCTTAGGTTTGCAAAGGAAATGTTCATCAATCACATTACGCATGAGCCTTTCTTCTTATTTTCCCCTCCTCCCCCTTAGTGATTTGACTTTGAGTACAGAGGAATCTGTTTTCCTTAGTAACTCAACTCGGAGTGAAGAGGAAGATCTTGACCTTTCCTTGCTTTTCCTCTCTCCTCATAGCAGCTTGACTTTGAGTGAAATAAATGAGATGTTTGCCTGATGCCAAAAATACTTTTTTGCCCTGAATGTAAAAGCAAATATTGTAAGGCTTGGACATTGTGTGAGTGTGCTGTGTGTCATAAAAAGTGGTATCGTGTCTCTCATTTGAGATCAAAGAGGTGTCCAGTGTGTGAGGATCTTGAAATTCAAGCTTGATATAGAATAGCTAGAATAAAAAGCAGAAACCTTAACAAAAGAGACACACTATTGTGACAGAGTGGTCAGAAGCAGTTGCTATTGCCTTGGTGTGTGGGAAGAGTCATTAAGTCCCTGAAACCTGGTCGGTGTGGGAGGAAAATTGGGAAAAGACAGCGTGGTGCTTTTGCTTAGCCCAGAATATCAGCAAGGTATCCTTAACATCTAAGAGAAATTTAAACCCTTCAAAAGCTATTGTGGTAGGCCTGAAGAAGTGTCTGAGGGGTGGGGAGTGGCACAAAGATGGCTCCTGCATGTCTTGTGTGAAGGTTCTGGAAGTTTTTCACCAAGTCCAGTAGAGCTAATCTCTGATGGCTCTGAAGGTGATGGACATGCTGCTGGCAAAGTCTGGGCCAATTAGAGGTGCTAGTTATGCCTCTGTGAAAACATATTTAAGAAGAAATCAAAACAAAGTAGTTACCCACTTCTTTTTAGCTAGAGGAGAAGGAGGAGGTGAAAATATGTGAAGGGAGAACAACATGGAGACACCAAGGTCAGTGAAGAAGATGGGGGAGGAGGTGCTCCAGGTGCCAGAGCTGAAAACCCTCTGCTAGCTGTGGTGAAGACCATGGGGGGAGCAGGCTGTCCCCCTGCAGCCCATGGAGTCCACAAGGATACAGAAATCCACCCACAGCCCGTGGGGAGGTGCCCACGCCAGAAGAGCAAGTGAATGCCTGGAGGAAGCTGTGATCCAGTGGGAGTCTCATATAAAGAGTTAAAGCTGCAAAGGCCTTGCAAGGTAGAGAAAGGCCTTGCTCCTGAGATGGAAGCAGCCCGGCCTCAGCTCGGGAGAGTCTGCACCTTATGGACAAGAGAACTCATGTTGCAGCAGAATTCGGGCAGGATGTTGCTGGTGAGATTGGACCCACGCCAAAGAAGTTTGCAGAGGACTGTATCTCGTGGGAGGGACCCCGTGACTAAGTAGAGGACCCCTCTCCCTAATGGACTGACCGGAAAAAAAACCCCTTACCCTGCCCCCTGCCCATGCTGTTGATTGGAAAGAGGGAGGGGGCTGAGCAGAGAAACAGTGTTTGTAGTAGAATTGTAGTGATGAACAGATTTATGGACTAAGAAAAAACCCCATACCCTGCCCCCTACCCAAACTGCTGGTTGGAAGAAGGGAGGGGGGTGAGCAGAGAAATGGTGTCTTAAGAGGGAGGGGGTTGTGTGAAGGAACAGTGTCTGAAGAGCTAATTTTTACTTCTCATTTATCCTCCGACTCTGTTAGGTAATAAATCACTTAGCAACTTTAAGTTTTGAGCCTGTTTTGCCTTCGGTGCATCTCTTCCACCAATGTCCTATCTCAAATCATGAGTCCAGTGTGTGTGTGTGTTTAACAGTTTTTTTGCCTTCCCTGTCCTGCACGTCTGTGGCAGGAGAGAGCAGAGGTGCTTGGCATTTAGCCAGGTTCAAACCCCAACAGACTGTAAGGCAGTGTGAAAAGAGGTTTGCGTGGAAACGAGGTAAAACCAAGAGAAGGAAGTAGATAAGATGGGAACTGGGCAAAGCAAAGAAGTTCCTAAAACGACTCCACTTGGCTGTGTTTTAGAACATTGGAAGGAAATTGCAGGGAACGGAGGTACAGAAGATAAAAGAACCCTCATCAAATTTTTAACTCAATGGTGGCCTTTTTACAAGATAGAATAAGATGGCCCTTTCATGGATCTTTAGACTACAACACCCTATTACAGTTAATGTTGGTTTTAAGATGGGAAGGAAAATGGGGTGAGGTCTCTTACGCTGATATGTTTTTCTCCCTCCAAAATCACCCTGAATGGCAAAGAGATTGTGGGGTTAGACCTCCCATTGACCCTATGGTATTAGCCCTTGAAAAGAAAGACAAAAACAACAAGGGAAAAATCAAGAGGTGTTGTTCAGCTTGTAACATAGGTCAAAGGTTTATATAATCAGATAAGGTTTACCAAGAAATGCAAGAACAGGATTTAACCGATCTGCTTAAGCCTCCCCCTAGGAAACAGGAAGAAGATGTGGACTCAGAAGGAACACTGACTCAACTACCTCTCTGCCAGACAGCCCTGTCTCATCTTGGACCAGGAAACAGGCATTACAAGCTCCCCTAAGGGAAGCAGTGGGACCAGAGGGAGAAGCAGTGCTGATTAAGGTACCTTTTTCTACAATCGACCTAGACGCATGGGAAAAAGTGGCCAAAAATTATCAAACTGATCCGGTAGGTGCTGCTAAATGTTTGCGATTCATAATTAAACAACATAATCCAGATTGGAGTGATATGCATTTGTTATTGGATGCATTAACCGAAACTGAAAAGCAACTAATTTTAAAATCAGCAGGGGATTTGGCAGAGGACTATTATAAAACAAAACAACAAGATGTAAAAGATTACTTCCCACTTCAAGACCCACACTGGGATCCAAACAGGTCAGCAGAAAGGCAAAAATTAAAAGATTACCAAGAATGGGTAGCAAAGGGGATGGAAAGGGCCATTCCAAAAATTATAAATTGGTCAGCTTTATATGCAGTTAAACAGGGTCCTTCTGAGGCACCATCTGATTTCCTGGATTGCCTGAGAGAAGCGATGCGTCATCATACGACACCAGATCCTGAATCTGATGTAGGAATACAGCAACTAGTAAATCTGTTTTTAGGGCAGTCTACAGGGGACATTAGACACAAGCTTCAGAAGCTTTGGGGGGCAGATGGAAGAAACTTAGAGACCTTATTAAATGAAGCATGGAGAGTATTCAGTTATCGAGAAGAGGGGTACAAGAAAGGAATGAGAAAGTTAGTAGCAATAGTAGGAGAAGAAAGAAAGGGAAAATATGGGCAGGGACCACCCAGACAGGGACCACCCAGACAAGGCCCACCTAGGTTAGGTAAAGATCAGTGTGCTAATTGTAAGAAATTTGGTCATTGGAAGAACCAATGCCCAAAAAGAATGCAGGACAACCAGCAAGGAAGATGAGGCCAAGAAGGAGTCATCGCACATGTGAAAGAAGACTGAAGAAGACCGGGAGACTCCACTCTAGCAGATCCACTGGTTATAATGAAGCTAGGGGAAAAAGAAAAAGAAATAGAATTTTTGGTGGACACGGGGGCAACATATTCAGATTTAAATAAAGCTTTAATGCCGGTGGGGGATGATTATATTATGGTCAAAGGGGCAACTGGCCAATCTGAAAAAGCATATTTTTGCAAACCTTTAAAGTATAAACTGGGAAAGCAATGGGGTATACACAAGTTTTTGTACATGCCCAGACTCCAAAAGCCCTTTTGGGCAGAGATCTGTTGGAACAGTTACAAGCAACCATTTCATTCAAGGATGGGGAAATTACTCTGGAGGTAAATGATCAACAATATATTGAGGTATTATGCTTAATGCTAACAACCACAGAGGCTGAGGGAGAAATTAGTGAAGAAATCATGAATCAAGTATTCCCTGGGGTATGGGCAACAAACATACCTGGAAGAGCTAAAAATGCACCCCCAATACAAATTAGGCTGAAGGAAGGGAAACAACCAGTTAGAGTTAAACAATACCCCCTTAAGAAAGAAGACAAGGAAGGAATTAGCCCAGTGATTGAAAAATTTTTACAATTAGGACTACTGAGAGAGTGCAAATCTGATTTTAACACCCCCATTTTACCAGTCCGCAAACCTGATGGGTCATATCGGGTGGTACAGGATTTAAGGGCAGTAAATGAAATAACTGAGGACCTCTATCCTGAGGTATCAAATCCCTACACGCTGCTAACTGAGTTAACACCTAAACTAACCTGGTTCACTGTTTTTGATTTGAAAGATGCCTTCTTTTGCCTCCCTCTCCACGAAGCCAGCCAGAAAATATTCACATTCTAATGGGAAAATCCCAAAAGCGGACGCAAAACTCAGCTCACTTGGACGGTGTTGCCTCAAAGATTCAAGAACAGTCCCACCCTATTCGGGGATCAACTAGTAAAAGACCTGGAATCCTGAGAAGCCCCATCTGAAGAAGGGAAGCTATTGCAATACGTCAATGTCATCCTAATAGCTACCCGGACAGAAGAAGCCTGTGTACTCTGGACAGTAATTTTACTAAATTTCCTGGGGCTCCAAGGGTACAGGGTGTCCAAGAAAAAGGCTCAAGTAGTAAAACCAAAAGTAATCTACTTGGGTTATGAAATCAGTACTGGGCAGCGAACTCTGGGAGAAGACCGGAAGAAGGCCATTTGCCAAACCCCGAAACCCCGAACTGTAAAGGAGCTACGGACTTTCTTGGGGATGACAGGATGGTGTAGGCTTTGGATCCTTAGTTATGGGGTCCTTGTAAAACCTTTGTATGAGCTCATCAAAAAGGAAAGCAGAGATCTTCAGTGGCCTTCAAACAACTGAAGAATGCCCTGATGTCAGCTCCAGCTTTGGGACTTCCAGACGTGTGTAAACCATTCTTTCTGTTTTCCCATGAAAAACAGGGGATTGCTCTGGGAATACTAGCACAAGACCCGGGCCCATATTGATGGGCAGTTGCTTATTTCTCTGAGCAACTAGATGCAGCAGCCAAAGGGTGGCTGGGGCGCCTCAGGGCTGTTGCAGCAGTCGTGCTAAACATCCAAGAGGCACGCAAGTTCACCTTGGGCCAGAAAATGACTGTGTTAGTGTCCCATACAGTGTCTGCAGTGCTGGAAGTGAAAGGCGGACACTGGCTTTCCCCACAGAGGTTCCTGAAATACCAAGCCATCATGGTGGAGCAGGACAATGTGGAAATAGTGGTCACTAATATTGTCAACCCAGCTTCTTTCCTCAGCGGAAAGTGAGCAACTACACCACGACTGCCTGGAAACTATTGAAGCCACATACTCCAGTCGTCCAGATCTGAAGGATACACCTTTGGACGATGCAGAGACCTGGTTTACTGATGGAAACAGCTACGTCGTCAGCAGACAGCGACGTGCAGGGTATGCAGTCACAACCAGCAAAAAGGTAATAGAATCTGGACCCCTACCAATAAACACCTCTACCCAGAAAGCTGAAATAATTGCTGTAACCCGTGCTTTGGAAATGGCGAAAGGGAAAAAGGTAAACATCTATACATACTCAAAGTATGCATTTGGAGTTTGTCGGAGGTTGGGAGGAGGCCTTGGAATTTTTCTTCATCACTGTTACTAAGCAACAAATAGCTGGGTGATTAGAGCCATCAACTCTTTTGTAAGAGACAAAAGGGTGTGCTTGGGCAGGGCAGGGGAAGGGAAGAGCCGGCCGTTGGAACACGCTCTCTCATCCTCGGACACCGGGAAGAGAGGCTGCTCCTTGCTTCTGGCTGGGACCAGAGGAAATTCAGCTGTGCCCTGTTTTCTTCTCCTGGCTGGGTGAGCTTTGGTTCGACCTTTTTTTCCCACTGGGAAGTGCACATTTCCCCGGGCTGCGTTCTCTCACAGTGGCTGCCGGGAGAGTCCGGCTGCCTCTGCCGCCTGCCCCCTCTGCCGCATGAGACTGCGGTGTCTGCTGTGACTGCGAAAGTCCTTGCTGCCTCGCTAGCTAGCCGGGGAGAGCCGGCGCCTGCCCCTGCTGCTCTTTTTTTTTGCTGCTCCGAGCTGCTTGCTGCCCTGCCTGCTCTTCAGCCTGCCCGCCATTACCAGCTGCCTGAGGCTGACCCTGCGCCACAGCGCCACCTGCCCTGCCCAGCCGGGAGCTCAACAGCGCCCCTGCTGTTTTTCAACCATGATTACACCGCACGGGAAAGTCATCTGCTATTGGTTTCTGGTTCTATTTATGGTTGTTATTATTGTTATTGCTTGTTTATAGATACTAGTAAAGAACTGTTATTCCTTTTCCCATATCTTTGCCTGAAAGCCCTTGATTTCCAAATTAAAATAATTCGGAGGGGAGGGGAAATCACATTCTCTGTCCTAAGGGATGGTTCAACCTCTCTCAGCAGACACCTGCCTTTCAAACCGAGACAGAGTTGTACATGCACACGGAGCCATTTGGAAAGAAAGGGGACTGTTGAACTCACAAGAATAAAACATTAAACATGCACAAGAGATAATTTGACTGTTCGAAGCAGTATAGCTACCCGAAAAGGTAGCAATCATGCACATCAAGGCACACCAGAAAGTGAACTCAGAATTGGAAGAAGGGAATGATCTGGCAGACAGAGAGGCAAAAGAAGCAGCAAGAGGTGAGGCGACAATTGAAGGGGCCTTAATTCCAGATGGCCAAATCTCCCTAGAAGGTAAGCCAATCTATAATAAAGAAGACAGAAAATGAATTGAAGATCAGGATGGGTTGTATAATGAAGAGGGTTGGGCTATTACTGCACAGGGGAGGTTGGTCATTCCCTCTCATTTAGTTTGGGCATTAGTGAGAGAAGAACACCAAAAGACACATTGGGGAATAGACGCCCTACACAAATATTTAATCGAAAAAATTATTGCCAGAAATTTGTATGCTGCCATCACACAGGTAACCCGACAGTGTGACTTTTGCCTCCAGACTAGCCCTAAAAATATCCCCAAACCAAAATTGGGCCAATTTGGGAAAGGGAATGGGCTTGGACAGCAGTGGCAAATTGATTTTTTGGAACTCCCAAGAAAAGGGGGGTATCGGTACTTGTTGGTAGTAACAGATACCTTTTCAGGATGGCCAGAAGCCTTCCCCACCAGAACTGCAAAGCCCTGGAGGTAACCAAGGCATTGTTGCAAGAAATAATACCATGCTTCGGAGTTCCAGCCACGATGTCATCAGATAGAGGACCACATTTCATTTCAAAGGTGGTACAGCAAGTTAGCCATCATTTAGGCATAGATTGGGAGCTTCACACCCCATACCACCCACAGTCAAGTGGTCAGGTGGAGAAAATGAACCACCTAATCAAACAGCAAATTGTAAGATTGGGGCAAGAAGCCAACTTACCCTGGCCCCAATCTCTTCCACTTGCATTATTACGAATCCGAACTAAACCCAGAACCAAAGAAAAATTAAGTCCTTTTGAAATGCTCTATGGGAGATCATACGAAGTACAGAAAGGACTATCCACCCAAGTTGGGAAGGAAACACTGACCGCCTATATGGTGGCCTTGAGTAAGCAACTCATGAAAATTTAAAAGCATGTGTCTGGAACTCAGAGTCAGGGCCTAGTGTCCCGGATTAGTGATAAAATTCTCTAGGTAAGGAGAGCTCTGAACAAACGCCTCCTCTGAGAGCCGGGGGCTCTGACACCCCCTTCTCCACCCACAACAGGATTTCTTGTTTGGAAGTGAAGAAAAAACTATTTATTTAACAAAACCATGCAGAGTGCCCTGCAAGGCACAGGGGGAAAGGGAGAACAGGGTAAAAGGAGTTATAAAACCTGATTAAAAAGCTGGTAATTTTAGTGTCCTTTTTCTTCAGATGTACTTTCTCCTCTTCGGGCCCCCTGGGGGGGGCTGGGTGGAGTTGCCCGGAAGCTCTGCTGTCCTCCAAGCCCTTTTGGGTTTTCTGGGCGACGAAGCAGATCGAAGAAAAAGGTCCAAACGAAGAAAAATGATGAAAAAAAAGAAACAGAGCTGGCCACCCTGACAGCCGTTGCAGCGTACAGTCTCCCGAGAGAGAGAGTCCTCCTTCCCCCCCCCCTTGCTCCCCCACAGTGAGGCTTGGGGAAAAAGTTTTCAAAACAACCCGCTCTTCTCTCTGCGGCTGGGTGTAGTTAAAGTCACAGGACCACATTTTTTTGAGCATATAAGCTAACGATGGAATACAGGATTATCATAACATCACTCCAAGACACCTAGACAGTCCAGTACACAACATTCAACCTAGAGATTATGTCTATGTTAAGTGTCTTACAGAGAAAACTTTGGAGCCACAGTGGGAAGGACCATTCCAAGTACTCCTTACCACTTTTACTGCAATCAAAATCAAAGAATAGAATGCCTGGGTTCATCATACTCGAGTGAAGAAGGCTCCAGAGACCCCTTGGAAAGTGGCTTCTAATGATAATGAACTGAAATTTAACCAGGTAAAATTAGTTCAATTAAAAGAGTTGCTATCATTGGTTTTCTCACAATTATAACTATACTTCAAGGAAATGAAGGTACTTTTATTCAGGGCAATACTGAATAGCCTTGGTCACAAGCCTTCATAGGGCATTCCAGCTTTTATGGAAGCTACCCTAAAGACAGCCATCCAAATTAAGCTGTAACAGTAATGCATGGTAATGAAATTTACCATCCATCTGAATGGGCTTGGAATCAAGATGAGTGGATCATGAACCTACCTGGTATCATTAATGAAAAAATTCAGGTGGGATGCAGGAAAATAGAACCTGGTTTTCAATATGAAAAACCCTCTTCTATTACAGTTCTTGGCCATTTTTTAGATTTCAATTTGGCATCCAAAATTCACTCTGGCATTTCAAAAGAAATATGTCCTACTGAGGATTGGAATTGTGTTAAACAAGATGTGTTTGCCTTGTGTTGTTGCCAGAAATTCACTGGTAACAATACTTCCGGTGACCCAAGTGACATTAATGTCGAAATTACCAAGGCTTGTAAAGAGGAGCAAAGTGACTGCTAGTTTAATCTTACTATGGTTAATCCTTTTTACGTAGTGTGCAATTGAAGACCTGAACCTGACCCAAAGACTCAACCAACACTCTTAGGTTAAACTCAGAAATTCAAAAATAATATTGTGGCCAAAGCAAAACAAGATTCTGCCCAAATTAACACTCCCATTCCTCCTAAACTAACACTTTAACCAAAAATTTAGAATGTTGGGCCATATGTAATAAGGAACACAGGCAAACAACAATTGTTTAACCCAGAATGGTCTCTTAAGCATATAGAATTACTGATGCAAATTAATTTTTCTGAAATTCAACCAGCTTGCTCCTCTCTTTTAAAGACATCTGTTGAGGGCAGGACAACATGGCTACAGAAGCAAGAAGCCTTCAGGGGCAGAACATGAAGAGATTTAACTGGAGTGTTGGGAACAGGATTGTGGCAACACAGATTCTTTCCCATGGGAACTTTTCTCTTCTTCTTTTTATGTTTTATAAATAAAGTCTTTGTGTTATTGAAATGGTCTTTGGAGATAAGCGGTTCAAGCCTGGCCAATCGGCCTGGGGGGAGGTTTTGAATTGGCCCAATCTGAAGCCATTGTTGAACGCGCTCACGGTACTCTGAAGCGTGTCTTGGAAAGACAAAGAGGGGGAATGCATGGGGAAACCCCACAGAGCCGATTGGAAAAAGCTTTGTACACAATCAATCACCTTACAGTGCCACCGAATTCGAATGATCCTGTGATTTTGAACCATTTTCTTTCATTGCAGTCATCAGGCAAGTTGCACTTGCCCCGGGCGAAGGTCTGGGTACGGAACCTACTTACTAACACCTGGGAAGGCCCACATGAGCTTATTGCTTGGGGTCGTGGGTATGCTTGCGTTTCCACAGATACTGGGGTAAGATGGCTGCCTGCAAAATGCGTTCACCCTGACCTGCGGCTCCAGAGACAGAACCAGCAACCTCAAAATAACAACCAGAATGCAGAAAACCAACCAAGTGATCCTTCTGATGATGGCCAAGACACCGACCATCAGGCAGACGGTCCTTCCACAAGCAGAGACTGAAATTTAAGTTTTTATGGAGTCAGAAAGCAAGGACTTTGAAAGCATGTTTTAACTGAATTATAGAATTATAATATAGAATTAAGTTTTATAGATGCATTACCCAGGGTATTGCTGGAGAGTCTCTCTGTTCACCTTAAATCAGCATCTGGTTTGGGCTCTGTTTGGTGGCCGGCCACTGCCGGGCAGACCCCTTATCGGTTTTCCATCTAGGCTCTGTTTGGTAACTGGCCACTACCAAGCAGATCCTTCATTCTGAATTCACAGAGGTTCACAAGCAATGCCTTCTGGTTTTTAAATAAAAAGGGGGAGCTGGGGCAGCACAGATCTTTTCCCACAATAATTTTTCTCTTCTTCTTCTATGTTTTCTAAATAAAGTTTGATGTAATTGAAACGGCCTTTTGCATACAGGCGGTCAAACACCTGGGCCAATCAATCCCTGAGGGGTGGATGATTTTTGGCCAATCCGAACAGCCTTCTGATGTGTATATAAATCTGTTAGTTATTTAATAAAGTAGCTCTTTGAGTACTCTGAAAAGACTCATCTCTTCACTCCACTAGCGGTCAAACAGCAAAAGTCACCGACTGCAACTGATATCCTTAATATATTATGTCACCCTATACTTGTTTTACTGATCTTAGTAGGTGTTACCCTTGTGTTATCTGTTATGCTACTTGTTTGGAATTATAGAATGTTAAAGAAGTTATCCATTTTAACCACTTTCTCAAATGTACATGGAAAAGCATTAAGAGATGCTTATCGTAAAAGTTTGTTAGAAGAAAAATCCATTTATTAGTAAAAGAATTCACTAACTTTATAAAAGAGGGGGGACTGATGTAGGGGGGCTAGAAGTTACTAATTTAGGGGGGCTAGAAGCTGAATAATAATCTTTTCGAACTAATTTAGGAGGCCAGAGGTTGGATAATAATTTACTAGAAGCTACTTGCTAAAACAATATATCGCTTGCTTAACGGTTTTTGCGCTTGCCAAGCAGAAGGGGAGGATGCAAAGAAGAACGTGGGACTATTGATAAAAATTACTGAGTGTGACTGAACATCCTGCTCTCAGACCCCAGAACTGGCTCAAGTTAGTTCTAAGGCTTGGACTTGGACCAAGAACCAAGGGAGCATGAGCAAGGAAACAAGGTGAAGAGTTCATCCTGAGGAAGACTACTAACTTTGTCCCTCATTTATCTTCGGGACCCTCGCACATAATTAATCTGTGACACTGCGCTTGCGCGAGCATATTTAAATGAACTTTGAACTCATTATAATACAAAGCGGGGATAGGTAATGAATATGTATAGGGGCATTGTGTAACTTCATGCATATGATTAATTGAGTTAGTGGGCTTTGATGGTCGTGGGAGGCCGCAACTGGAGTATTCCTCTTGGGATGAACTCTTCACCCTGTCTCTTTGCGCATGCTCCCTTGGTTCTTCAGCCTCCCACACAAAAAGATTTCAAAACATACACTTCAGAACTCTTATCACATTTATAACACAGCCACGTTGCTTTCGAAATCACAGATGAACAATACCACTGAGCTTCACAAAACCAGCCACTGTGAGAGAACGCAGCCCGGGGAAATGTGCACTTCCCAGTGGGAAAAAAGGTCGAACCAAAGCTCACCCAGCCAGGAGAAGAAAACAGGGCACAGCTGAATTTCCTCTGGTCCCAGCCAGAAGCAAGGAGCAGCCTCTCTTCCCGGTGTCCGAGGATGAGAGAGCGTGTTCCAACGGCCGGCTCTTCCCTTCCCCTGCCCTGCCCAAGCACACCCTTTTGTCTCTTACAAAAGAGTTGATGGCTCTAATCACCCAGCTATTTGTTGCTTAGTAACAGTGATGAAGAAAAATTCCAAGGCCTCCTCCCAACCTCCGACAAACTCCAAATGCATACTTTGAGTATGTATAGATGTTTACCTTTTTCCCTTTCGCCATTTCCAAAGCACGGGTTACAGCAATTATTTCAGCTTTCTGGGTAGAGGTGTTTATTGGTAGGGGTCCAGATTCTATTACCTTTTTGCTGGTTGTGACTGCATACCCTGCACGTCGCTGTCTGCTGACGACGTAGCTGTTTCCATCAGTAAACCAGGTCTCTGCATCGTCCAAAGGTGTATCCTTCAGATCTGGACGACTGGAGTATGTGGCTTCAATAGTTTCCAGGCAGTCGTGGTGTAGTTGCTCACTTTCCGCTGAGGAAAGAAGCTGGGTTGACAATATTAGTGACCACTATTTCCACATTGTCCTGCTCCACCATGATGGCTTGGTATTTCAGGAACCTCTGTGGGGAAAGCCAGTGTCCGCCTTTCACTTCCAGCACTGCAGACACTGTATGGGACACTAACACAGTCATTTTCTGGCCCAAGGTGAACTTGCGTGCCTCTTGGATGTTTAGCACGACTGCTGCAACAGCCCTGAGGCGCCCCAGCCACCCTTTGGCTGCTGCATCTAGTTGCTCAGAGAAATAAGCAACTGCCCATCAATATGGGCCCGGGTCTTGTGCTAGTATTCCCAGAGCAATCCCCTGTTTTTCATGGGAAAACAGAAAGAATGGTTTACACACGTCTGGAAGTCCCAAAGCTGGAGCTGACATCAGGGCATTCTTCAGTTGTTTGAAGGCCACTGAAGATCTCTGCTTTCCTTTTTGATGAGCTCATACAAAGGTTTTACAAGGACCCCATAACTAAGGATCCAAAGCCTACACCATCCTGTCATCCCCAAGAAAGTCCGTAGCTCCTTTACAGTTCGGGGTTTCGGGGTTTGGCAAATGGCCTTCTTCCGGTCTTCTCCCAGAGTTCGCTGCCCAGTACTGATTTCATAACCCAAGTAGATTACTTTTGGTTTTACTACTTGAGCCTTTTTCTTGGACACCCTGTACCCTTGGAGCCCCAGGAAATTTAGTAAAATTACTGTCCAGAGTACACAGGCTTCTTCTGTCCGGGTAGCTATTAGGATGACATTGACGTATTGCAATAGCTTCCCTTCTTCAGATGGGGCTTCTCAGGATTCCAGGTCTTTTACTAGTTGATCCCCGAATAGGGTGGGACTGTTCTTGAATCTTTGAGGCAACACCGTCCAAGTGAGCTGAGTTTTGCGTCCGCTTTTGGGATTTTCCCATTAGAATGTGAATATTTTCTGGCTGGCTTCGTGGAGAGGGAGGCAAAAGAAGGCATCTTTCAAATCAAAAACAGTGAACCAGGTTAGTTTAGGTGTTAACTCAGTTAGCAGCGTGTAGGGATTTGATACCTCAGGATAGAGGTCCTCAGTTATTTCATTTACTGCCCTTAAATCCTGTACCACCCGATATGACCCATCAGGTTTGCGGACTGGTAAAATGGGGGTGTTAAAATCAGATTTGCACTCTCTCAGTAGTCCTAATTGTAAAAATTTTTCAATCACTGGGCTAATTCCTTCCTTGTCTTCTTTCTTAAGGGGGTATTGTTTAACTCTAACTGGTTGTTTCCCTTCCTTCAGCCTAATTTGTATTGGGGGTGCATTTTTAGCTCTTCCAGGTATGTTTGTTGCCCATACCCCAGGGAATACTTGATTCATGATTTCTTCACTAATTTCTCCCTCAGCCTCTGTGGTTGTTAGCATTAAGCATAATACCTCAATATATTGTTGATCATTTACCTCCAGAGTAATTTCCCCA
Organism: Entomyzon cyanotis; assembly: GCA_024500445.1. Lineage (NCBI taxonomy): Eukaryota > Metazoa > Chordata > Aves > Passeriformes > Meliphagidae > Entomyzon > Entomyzon cyanotis. The sequence goes on along the minus strand of JAKEPQ010000339.1, from coordinate 28,525 downwards.
TCCTTGAATGAAATGGTTGCTTGTAACTGTTCCAACAGATCTCTGCCCAAAAGGGCTTTTGGAGTCTGGGCATGTACAAAAACTTGTGTATACCCCATTGCTTTCCCAGTTTATACTTTAAAGGTTTGCAAAAATATGCTTTTTCAGATTGGCCAGTTGCCCCTTTGACCATAATATAATCATCCCCCACCGGCATTAAAGCTTTATTTAAATCTGAATATGTTGCCCCCGTGTCCACCAAAAATTCTATTTCTTTTTCTTTTTCCCCTAGCTTCATTATAACCAGTGGATCTGCTAGAGTGGAGTCTCCCGGTCTTCTTCAGTCTTCTTTCACATGTGCGATGACTCCTTCTTGGCCTCATCTTCCTTGCTGGTTGTCCTGCATTCTTTTTGGGCATTGGTTCTTCCAATGACCAAATTTCTTACAATTAGCACACTGATCTTTACCTAACCTAGGTGGGCCTTGTCTGGGTGGTCCCTGTCTGGGTGGTCCCTGCCCATATTTTCCCTTTCTTTCTTCTCCTACTATTGCTACTAACTTTCTCATTCCTTTCTTGTACCCCTCTTCTCGATAACTGAATACTCTCCATGCTTCATTTAATAAGGTCTCTAAGTTTCTTCCATCTGCCCCCCAAAGCTTCTGAAGCTTGTGTCTAATGTCCCCTGTAGACTGCCCTAAAAACAGATTTACTAGTTGCTGTATTCCTACATCAGATTCAGGATCTGGTGTCGTATGATGACGCATCGCTTCTCTCAGGCAATCCAGGAAATCAGATGGTGCCTCAGAAGGACCCTGTTTAACTGCATATAAAGCTGACCAATTTATAATTTTTGGAATGGCCCTTTCCATCCCCTTTGCTACCCATTCTTGGTAATCTTTTAATTTTTGCCTTTCTGCTGACCTGTTTGGATCCCAGTGTGGGTCTTGAAGTGGGAAGTAATCTTTTACATCTTGTTGTTTTGTTTTATAATAGTCCTCTGCCAAATCCCCTGCTGATTTTAAAATTAGTTGCTTTTCAGTTTCGGTTAATGCATCCAATAACAAATGCATATCACTCCAATCTGGATTATGTTGTTTAATTATGAATCGCAAACATTTAGCAGCACCTACCGGATCAGTTTGATAATTTTTGGCCACTTTTTCCCATGCGTCTAGGTCGATTGTAGAAAAAGGTACCTTAATCAGCACTGCTTCTCCCTCTGGTCCCACTGCTTCCCTTAGGGGAGCTTGTAATGCCTGTTTCCTGGTCCAAGATGAGACAGGGCTGTCTGGCAGAGAGGTAGTTGAGTCAGTGTTCCTTCTGAGTCCACATCTTCTTCCTGTTTCCTAGGGGGAGGCTTAAGCAGATCGGTTAAATCCTGTTCTTGCATTTCTTGGTAAACCTTATCTGATTATATAAACCTTTGACCTATGTTACAAGCTGAACAACACCTCTTGATTTTTCCCTTGTTGTTTTTGTCTTTCTTTTCAAGGGCTAATACCATAGGGTCAATGGGAGGTCTAACCCCACAATCTCTTTGCCATTCAGGGTGATTTTGGAGGGAGAAAAACATATCAGCGTAAGAGACCTCACCCCATTTTCCTTCCCATCTTAAAACCAACATTAACTGTAATAGGGTGTTGTAGTCTAAAGATCCATGAAAGGGCCATCTTATTCTATCTTGTAAAAAGGCCACCATTGAGTTAAAAATTTGATGAGGGTTCTTTTATCTTCTGTACCTCCGTTCCCTGCAATTTCCTTCCAATGTTCTAAAACACAGCCAAGTGGAGTCGTTTTAGGAACTTCTTTGCTTTGCCCAGTTCCCATCTTATCTACTTCCTTCTCTTGGTTTTACCTCGTTTCCACGCAAACCTCTTTTCACACTGCCTTACAGTCTGTTGGGGTTTGAACCTGGCTAAATGCCAAGCACCTCTGCTCTCTCCTGCCACAGACGTGCAGGACAGGGAAGGCAAAAAAACTGTTAAACACACACACACACTGGACTCATGATTTGAGATAGGACATTGGTGGAAGAGATGCACCGAAGGCAAAACAGGCTCAAAACTTAAAGTTGCTAAGTGATTTATTACCTAACAGAGTCGGAGGATAAATGAGAAGTAAAAATTAGCTCTTCAGACACTGTTCCTTCACACAACCCCCTCCCTCTTAAGACACCATTTCTCTGCTCACCCCCCTCCCTTCTTCCAACCAGCAGTTTGGGTAGGGGGCAGGGTATGGGGTTTTTTCTTAGTCCATAAATCTGTTCATCACTACAATTCTACTACAAACACTGTTTCTCTGCTCAGCCCCCTCCCTCTTTCCAATCAACAGCATGGGCAGGGGGCAGGGTAAGGGGTTTTTTTTCCGGTCAGTCCATTAGGGAGAGGGGTCCTCTACTTAGTCACGGGGTCCCTCCCACGAGATACAGTCCTCTGCAAACTTCTTTGGCGTGGGTCCAATCTCACCAGCAACATCCTGCCCGAATTCTGCTGCAACATGAGTTCTCTTGTCCATAAGGTGCAGACTCTCCCGAGCTGAGGCCGGGCTGCTTCCATCTCAGGAGCAAGGCCTTTCTCTACCTTGCAAGGCCTTTGCAGCTTTAACTCTTTATATGAGACTCCCACTGGATCACAGCTTCCTCCAGGCATTCACTTGCTCTTCTGGCGTGGGCACCTCCCCACGGGCTGTGGGTGGATTTCTGTATCCTTGTGGACTCCATGGGCTGCAGGGGGACAGCCTGCTCCCCCCATGGTCTTCACCACAGCTAGCAGAGGGTTTTCAGCTCTGGCACCTGGAGCACCTCCTCCCCCATCTTCTTCACTGACCTTGGTGTCTCCATGTTGTTCTCCCTTCACATATTTTCACCTCCTCCTTCTCCTCTAGCTAAAAAGAAGTGGGTAACTACTTTGTTTTGATTTCTTCTTAAATATGTTTTCACAGAGGCATAACTAGCACCTCTAATTGGCCCAGACTTTGCCAGCAGCATGTCCATCACCTTCAGAGCCATCAGAGATTAGCTCTACTGGACTTGGTGAAAAACTTCCAGAACCTTCACACAAGACATGCAGGAGCCATCTTTGTGCCACTCCCCACCCCTCAGACACTTCTTCAGGCCTACCACAATAGCTTTTGAAGGGTTTAAATTTCTCTTAGATGTTAAGGATACCTTGCTGATATTCTGGGCTAAGCAAAAGCACCACGCTGTCTTTTCCCAATTTTCCTCCCACACCGACCAGGTTTCAGGGACTTAATGACTCTTCCCACACACCAAGGCAATAGCAACTGCTTCTGACCACTCTGTCACAATAGTGTGTCTCTTTTGTTAAGGTTTCTGCTTTTTATTCTAGCTATTCTATATCAAGCTTGAATTTCAAGATCCTCACACACTGGACACCTCTTTGATCTCAAATGAGAGACACGATACCACTTTTTATGACACACAGCACACTCACACAATGTCCAAGCCTTACAATATTTGCTTTTACATTCAGGGCAAAAAAGTATTTTTGGCATCAGGCAAACATCTCATTTATTTCACTCAAAGTCAAGCTGCTATGAGGAGAGAGGAAAAGCAAGGAAAGGTCAAGATCTTCCTCTTCACTCCGAGTTGAGTTACTAAGGAAAACAGATTCCTCTGTACTCAAAGTCAAATCACTAAGGGGGAGGAGGGGAAAATAAGAAGAAAGGCTCATGCGTAATGTGATTGATGAACATTTCCTTTGCAAACCTAAGCTCCAATAAGTTTCTACTACTTTTCCCTGATTGTCTATATATATTATTAAGTTTTCACTTTGCCAATGACCTCCCACACAAAAAGATTTCAAAACATACACTTCAGAACTCTTATCACATTTATAACACAGCCACATTGCTTTCGAAATCACAGATGAACAATACCACTGAGCTTCACAAAACCTACACTGTGCTAAAATCCATACACAGTGCCACGTCTTTGGTCTCTTAGTCACTTTCAAACACCCACACACAAAACAAGGGAACCCAAAGCCGAAGCTCGGTGGTTTTCTCAATGCTTGCTCTGCCTGTATTCTGTAAACACAGTATGGGGTTTTTCCTATGCTCCTGTTATATAGCCACTGAGGGGCTGACAGGTTTTTGTTTCCCTTTATTTATCCACTGTGGCAACAAGCTCTAACTTAGTTTAAACACACACAACAATAACTCTAATCCAAGTTAACTACACAACAATTTATACAACACACAACAAACACTTTTTACAACTACAACAACAAATTACAACATAAATTCCAATACACAGCACTAATATAACAAAGCTAATAATTCACAACCATACCCAAATATTCATTCCAACTTTATTAAATCACTTGTTTCATCTCTTCACCAGCCAATCCCCCACTTGCTTCACAAATTTGGACTATCTAGTCTGCATCTCATACACACACTCACACAAACACAACACCGGTGTTAGCAGAAGTTCAAAAAAGTTTCTTTCGGGATTCACTCAATCCACCCCCAGGATCGCTAGCAGCCACTCTATCGGTCAGCGAATCCCCCCTTGCCAGCTAGAGACAGCAAATTACCCCACCGATTCCCAGGTCCCCCTAGCCAGCTGCTTGCAAGCGTCACCCACTCGAGGACAAAGCTGAGCACAGGGACGTCTCCCTGCAACTTATCAGCAGCCCTAGCCACGCGTATATGACTTACAGGCTTCCCTATACCCAAAACAACATACCGTTTCTCCGCCGTATCAGATGGTCGTTGTTTGCGCCTGCAGTGAGTGGCTGAGGAGCGGAGGTCCTCCAGGAAAATCCCTGGGCGTGCCTAGGATGTCAGCCCCTCAGTCGATCCTGCAGCTAGGCAGACTTTGTCCACCTGGGTCGCCAAAATGAGACACGGATTAACTCTGATGCCTGATGGGGTTTTGTCCTTTTATTTTACTTTTATACTCTATATATATCCTTTATATATATCCTTTTACCCTTCCCCACTCCTGTACTTTTTACTCCCTGTATCTTAACCCTACATGTTTATCACCCTAGTACCCTTGCCCTGCTCAGAATCCTTTGGGGAAGACGAAACATCCCCACAATCTCAAAAGCATGAGGCACCAACCTTGAACAGAGACCCCATCACTAAGACATGTTTTTTGTAAACTAAGTAGTAATCTTTTTGGGGGGAGGTAATTTTAATAAGGGGGCAATTACTTCATTTGTTAGACTTCTCATTAGAGACTTTTAAATAGGTATTCTAATCTAGGCGGTCCATAAATTGTATACGGGGGATATCGTGGGGGCTTGTTCGTCAGTGTGCATCTGAGATCCTATTAAACCAAAGTAAAACCCTTTTCCTATACTGTGTGTCTGCGTCTAAAAATTTTTTACTAGTGATTTAAGGCATCAACTCAACAACTCAAATAATTATGAAGTTGTTGAAGGTTGGGGGGGCGTGGAATTTTTCTCCATCCCTGTTACTAGGGAACACACGACGAGGTGCTCAGGGCCATTAACTCTTTTGTAAGAGACAAAGACTGTGGCTTGGTGTGGTGAGGGGACGAGGCACTCTGGCCGTGGGGGGAGTTTCACTTTCTGGCTGGACACCGGAGGTGATGGAGGGAAGCTGCTGCTTCGCTTCTGGCTGCGACCACAATCACGGGACACCCAACTGTGCACTGCCTTCTGTTCCTGGCTGGGTGAGCTCTTGTTTGGGAAAAAGGCGCAGGATCCCAACCCCTTTTCCCTCTGGGAGCACGCGCCTCCCAGCCGCATTTTTTTGCAACAACTGTGAAGGAGTCCGGCTGTTGCTGCCCCTGCCCCGCTCGCTGGAACGCACCGCGGCGTCTGCTGTAACTGTGGAGTTCCTGCCACATTTGCTGGCTAGCCCGGCTGAGCCATTCCTGCCGCTCCAGCTCACTGCTCCAAGCCCTCTGTTGCGCGTTATCCTGCCATCCAGCCCGCCCGCCATTACCAACCCCGAGACCAACCTGACCTTGCGCCACAGCGCCACCTGCAGCTGCTCGGGAGACATTGCACCTGCCCTGCCCGGCTGGGACCTCAACAGCGCCACTGCTGGTTGTGGTTGTGACTACACCAAACGGGAAAGTGCTTGGCAGCCCAGGGACATCTGTCACCGGGTTTCTGGTTTTTGTTTGTTGTTGCTATTCTTGTTATTACTTGTTTACTCTGTTATAGATACTAGTAAAGAACTGTTATTCCTTTTCCCATATCTTTGCCTGAAAGCCCTTGATTCCAAAGTTAAAATAATTTGGAGGGAAGGGAGGTCACATTCTCTATTCTAAGGGGGGTTTCCACCTCTCTTAGCAGACACCTGTCTTTCAAACCAAGACAGAAGTGGTATGTGTTTATTCCAGCGCTGGGGTGCATGGGAGGTAGCCATTCCAAAAGCATGCACACCTCAGCAGCACTTTACTTGGTTTATATCAGGTTACAGGTTACATATGCTTGAAGTCACACAAAGCCCCTATACATATTCATTACCTATCCTCGCTTTGTATTATAATGAGTTCAAAGTTCATTTAAATATGCTTGCGCCTGGGCAGTGCTAGTTGATTAATTGAGTTAGTGGGCTTTGATGGTCGTGGGAGGCCGCAACTGGAGTATTCCTCTTGGGATGAACTCTTCACCCTGTCTCTTTGCGCATGCTCCCTTGGTTCTTGGTCCAAGTCAAACCTTAGAACTAACTTGAGCCAGTTCTGGGGTTCAAGAGCAGGGTGTTCGGTCACAGTAAGTAAATTTTTTATCAATTATTTTACTTTCTTCTCTTTATCCTTCCTTTTGCTAGGCAGGCACAGAATCATTAAGCAAATGATACGTTGTTTTTAGCAAGCAGTTCCTAGTAAATCATTATCCAACCTCTGGCCTCCTAAATCAGTTCTAGAAGATTATTATTCAACTTCTAGCCCCCCTAAATCAGTACATTTACTGTCACAGCTAGCAGTGGTGCTGTTGGGCTCCCAGCCAGACAGGGCAGGTGCAATGACTCCTGCCCAGCTGCAGGGGGTGCTGTGGCACAAGGTCGGCTCCCTGTTTCACGTGGGTAATGGTGGATGGGCCGGACAGCAGGATGGGGTGCAGGGAGCTCAAAAGCAGCCAACTGGAACCGCAGGGCTGGCCAGGCTAGCAAGAGAAAGGTGGCAGAAACTCTGCAGTTGTGGCAGAAGCCGCAGTGCGTTCCGGCAGGCAGGGGCATGGGGCAGCGACAGCCGGGCCCCTCCGCAGCAGCTGCGAACGCAGCCAGGGAGACGCACGCTCCAGGAGGGGGAAGAGGGTCGGAATCCTGTGCTTTTTCCCCAAATGAAAGCTCACCCAGTAAGGAAGAAATGCAGATGCTGGGCTCCGGCAGTCACAGAGAAACCCTCTCCTAGCTGTGGAAGCTCAGCTGTCTCCTCCAGTGCCCCGGAAGCAAGGAGAGGCAGGGGCTGCCCCCAACTCCCTTTTTCTTAGCCCAGTTCCTCGTGATATTTCTCCTCCCCTGAGAGAAACCCTGGGATAGGAGGATTGCAGCCAGGTGCCCTCTTCCCCTGAGCCTGGTAACTTCTTTTGTCTCTCTTAAGTATCGAGAGTTAAGGTGTCTTAGCAAGAGATGGGACAAAAATTCCCGAGGAGACAGAAAACAAAAGGAACAAATCCTACCCTCCAACACTGTGATTGAAAGCAATCACTTGCATGGAATGCTTGAAACATGTTTGGTGTTTTACAAAATTAGCAGAGGCCCTCTGCACCAATCAGAAGGTGGTTGTTTATCTCTAAGGAAATTAAAATAAAAGGGAGCTTACATGGGAAAGGGACAAAGAAGAAGAGAAAAACCACCACCTGTGGAGCTCAAAACCATAACACTGTATCAGTGTGCTTTCCCATTGCCAACATTTTGATATTGACATTTTGATTGTTTATATTTAGACTTTTTCTTTACATTTAGATCTTTCTTTACATTTGATGTCATCACCAACAGTGTAGATGATATTCTGCCAGCAACCAAACTGAAAGGAAGTGCCACAATGCTACTGTAAATCTGTTAAATTTCTTGGGACAATCTGGATACAGAGTATCAAAGAAAATGGCCCAAATAGGCAAAGAAGCAGTAATATATCTTGGTTTTGAGATCTCACAGGGAAAAAGAAGATTGGGAAGCAGCCAAAAAGAAACGATTTTTTCAGACTCCAGAGCCGAGGACTATAAGAGTTCTACGAGCCTTCTTAGGTATGGCTGAATGGTGTCATTTATGCATTGCCAAATATGGGGTAATGGTGAAACCCTTGTATGGTCCTCCACCGAAAAATATTTGGTATGGACTCCTGAGAGTCAGAGGGCCTTTAAACCTTTAAAAGAGCCTTAATGCCAACTCCGGCATTGGGACTCCCACACTTAAACCAAACCATTTGAGTTATTTGTGCATGAAAGGATGCACCTGGCACTAGGGGTATTGGCACAGCATTTGGGGTCATGGAAGCAGCCTGTAAGGTACTTTTATAAACAATTGGACAATGCGAGTAAAGGATGACCTGGATGCTTGAGAGCAGTGGCAGCTGAAGATCTTTTGACCCAGGAAGCACAAAAGCTGACATTGTGACAAAAGATTACAATATATGTACCTCACATGGTAATAGCTGGTTTGGAACAATAAGGAGGACATTGGATATCACCAGAAGAATGCTGAAATATCAAGTTGCCCTACTGGAGTAGGATGATGTTGAACTTAAGGTAACTACTAATTTGAACCCAGCCCTGTTTCTCCAGGCTTCAGAAGAAGCTGAGACCTTTGTACCATGACTGCCTGGTAACCATTGAACAAGTGTGTTCTGGCAGACCGGATCTCAGGAGCGATCCTATCCAGGACCCAGAACTGGACCTATACGCCGGTGGGAGCAGCATGGTATGAAATGGAAGATGGGCAGCTGGGTATGTAGTGGGAACCTCAACCCAGGTAATAGAAGCCCAGGCTTTAACTTTTAACATCAGCACAAAAAGCAGAATTAATGGCTTTACAATGAGTGCTAGAAATTGCTGGAGGAAAAAGGGGAAACATATAGACTGATTTAAAATATGTTTTTTGGATTAATACACTCCCATGAAGCCATATGGAAGGAAAGGGGATTGTTATGGGCACAGATGATTTAGGGGGCTAGAAGTTACTAATTTAGGGGGGCTAGAAGCTGAATAATAATCTTTTTGAACTAATTTAGGAGGCCAGAGGTTGGATAATAATTTACTAGAAGCTACTTGCTAAAACAATATATCGCTTGCTTAACGGTTTTTGCGCATGCCAAGCAGAAGGGGAGGATGCAAAGAAGAACGTGGGACTATTGATAAAAATTACTGAGTGTGACTGAACATCCTGCTCTCAGACCCCAGAACTGGCTCAAGTTAGTTCTAAGGCTTGGACTTGGACCAAGAACCAAGGGAGCATGAGCAAGGAAACAAGGTGAAGAGTTTATCCTGAGGAAGACTACTAACTTTGTCCCTCATTTATCTTCGGGACCCTCGCCCACAATTAATCCGTGACACTGCGCTTGCGCGAGCATATTTAAATGAACTTTGAACTCATTATAATACAAAGCAGGGATAGGTAATGAATATGTATAGGGGCATTGTGTATCTTCATGCATATGTAACGTGTAACCTGATATAAGCCAAGTGAAGTGCTACTGACGGTGTGCATGCCTTTGGAGGGGCTACCCCCCATGCACCCCCAGCTAGAATAAACTTTATAACTTTCTGAGTTGTGGAGTCTATCCGCGCCTCACAGAGGTCTCCTGTTAAGTACAATGAAGAAATTAGTCAACTACTACAGGGTGTAAAAAAGCTGAAAGAACTGGCTGTGATGCACTTGTATTTATATTTTGACCATCATCCACCATACCACAGACGCTTTACCCGCTTGGCCTACTTGATCGCAGCACATGTTTCACAGTTATAGATAACCTGGCCCACCCAGCCAGAAATAATTCTTTCTGGGAAGCCATGTCTCCACAGGACTTGCTTCTCAAGGCCTAGAATGGTGTTCCAGACACTGGCATGAGGCACAGCCATCCGGTGGTTGCTTCCACCACTGTAAATATATAGTGCTTGCCTTGGTGGATTTGTCAGAGTGTGATATAATCGATCTGCCAGGACTCCCCATATTTATATTTTGACCATTGTCCACCATACCACAGAGGCTTTACCAGCTTGGCCTGCTTGATTGAAGTGCATGTTTCACAACTATGGATAACCTGGCCCACCCAGTGTAAGGGTCAGTCAAAGGATCGATTTCTGTCTCAACATTTCTCATCAGGTGCTAAGCCTCAGAAAACACAGATGCAGGCCTAACAAAAACGGCCAAAGCTGGTACGCAAAGAATGCTTTGTACCTGCCACAGCTGGTACTGAATGAATGCTTTGCGCCTGTCTCCGAGTCCCTACTATTGTGAAAGATCCATGAAGCAAGACTGTGGCTGTTGAGCCGCTAGCAGAGTGAGAAGACCCAGGTTCAAAGTGGCATCAAGAAGATTTTATTATTTAATTCCATCTTATATAGACTTTTCAAAGGTCACCCAGATTGGTCAGTTCGAAGCCTCCCCCTAGGCCTGATTGGCCAGGCCTGAACTGTCCACATCCCGAGAAACTGTTTTTAATAACATCCAAACTTTATCTTTGTTTATAAAACACAGGAAGAAGAGAGAGAAGGATTCTCACGGGAAAGATCTGTGCTAGCCACACAAGACAGGACCACAGACCCATAGACGCCCTGCTACCCACTATTGTGAAAGATCCATGGAGCAAAATGGGAAAATTAATGATGGGACTTACCACAGACCCATACCCCAACAAAGCATGCGCAAAGACCGGTTCATCTAAAGGTCAAGGTGACAATGACTGCCGGCCGTCCTCAAAGACCCCAAGTTGACCACCGCTGCTAGGAGGAGCGCATGTGCAAGAAGAAGGGACCTGCCTCCAAAGCCGACCACGCCTCAGACACTCCTCTCTTGGCATGTGTGGCCTGCCAGGTGGAGTTTGGCATATCTCCACAGGATTGAGGTGGAGCAAAGGCGGGTCGCAAGGAGGAACCAGGTGTATTGACTAGCATAAAAGACAGCTCTGGAACAGCTGAATTTTGAAGATCTTCCCCACCGTGAGATCACATCGATCGAAGACAGAGGCAGAGGAACCCCTTTTTCTTCCCTTTTCTCCCTATCGTTTCCTTTATTCTCTCTCTCTCTCTCTCTTTCTATCGCAAGCTGCTTTATGGGAGCAATTAATAAAGTTCCTGTTTGGATTGAAATTTAACTCCCTTGACTTGTTGAATTATTTGCTTTACTTTCTTTTTGCACTCCGAAGTCATAACTGAAACGAACCATCACGCGTCCGCTTATGAGTGGACCGTGACCCCAAGCCAGAAAAAATTCACCCTTATGTTGTCAGTCCAGATCCACCTGAGACACTTTAATCTTCACAGACTGATCTACCATTGTTGCGAGGCTCTTCAGTAGCCCAACTCTTGGGTACGTGTGCATCTACATAACTTACTTTTACAGCCAACATCTCTACCCAGGCAGCAATGTCTTACCACAATTCACCAGCCCAGATGGGTTTCCCTCTGCACTGCCAATTGGTCTTTTTCCATCGGTCTAGTCACCCCCACAGAGTGTTTGCTATCATCCGCGCGTCAGTGTAGAGGTAGAGCGCTGGCCATTTCTCTCATTCGGCGATATCTAAATGGCTTTCGGCTCTGCAATCTGACTTGATCCACCTTGTCCCTCAATAGCTTCTGCGACTTGTCGTGTAGGACTCCATATGACAGTTTTCCATTTTTGATGTATCCCCACAATATGGCGGAAACCACCAGTGAAGAGAATGTATCGCTTTTCATTTTCTGGTGGCTGATTATACGGTGGGGCCCCCCTCAAAACGTCACCTTCTCTTCCTACTCTTCTGATGATAATTCGAAAGTTTTGCCTTTGAGCTGATGCCTTAAAAATGCTGGTAAAAATAAGACGCAGACACCGCAGTATAGGGAAAAAGGGTATTACCTTGGTTTTAATAGGATCCCAGGTGCTCCCTCGTCCAAGGTAGAACCACGCCGACGAAGCACACTGGGTACAACACGTATACAATTTTATGGACCTCACAAATTAGCATATCTATCTAAAATCCCCCAATAAGAAACTTAACAAATGAAGTAATTGTCCCCCTATTCTAATTATCCCCCCCTAAATGAGGCTACAATTTAGTTTACAAAAATATGTTCCAGAGAGGAAGCTCCGTCCAAGGTTGGAGCCTCTAGTTCTGAGATAGTAGGGATGTTTTGTCTTCCCCAGAGAACCCCGAAGTAGGCTAGATATCAGAGTACAAGGGTTATAAGCATGTAGGGCTAAGGTACAGGGAATAATAGGTACGGGGAATGGGAAAGGGTATAAAATACATAAAAAGGGTATAAAAAGAGTATAAAGAGAAAGGACAAAAAACCATCAGGCATCAGGGCCAATTTGTGATGATTTCCAAGATCCCAGGGCGATTGGGGTTTCCTATCCGAGCTCGCGGTGTGATCAGCGTGACCCACTTACTTCACGTGGCATCACTGGCATGATGTGTGGAAGGAACTTTCCCTTTGAACATGCAGCCCAGCACTGGCAGTCGGGATGCAAGGAGGAGCTGTACTTTGGTGCCAATCACTTCTGAAGCAGCTCAAACCCCTTCATAAGCTGCCAGGATCTCTTTTTCAGTTGGGGTGTGGCAGGCCTCAGATCCCTTATACCCCCTACTCCAGAACCCCAGAGGTCGTTCTCTAGTCTCCCCAGGTACTTTTGGCCCCTGCAGCGACTCAACCAATGACCGTGTCACGGTTTAGGAATGGTGTTCCCCAATTTAGTGTTCCCACTGCAACACTCCAAACCACGCTCTGCTCACTCTCTCTCCCTCCCCCTGCAGCGAGCTGGAGAGGAGAATTGGAGGCACAAAAGGGGTACAAAGAAGAAATAAATCAACTACTACAGGGTGTGCAAAAGCCAAAAGAAGTGGCCTTGTTGCACTTGTAAAGCTCATCAATTTGGAGACTCCCCAGTTAATACAGGGAATTGATTAGCTGACAAAACAGCTAAAGAGGTTGCTGGAAAAGGTATCCTTGCACTAATACCTAGCAAAAAGTTGAATGTCCTGGAACAAAAACCAAATTATAGTAATCAGGAGAGACGGTTAGCCCCATCATTAGAAGCTAGGGAAAATCCCACCAGGTGATTGGTAACCTCATGTGGGCAGGTAATTGTACCTCCACAATTAATGTATAAGATAACAGAACTAAAACATCAGGAAACACATTAGGAAATAGATAATATGGTGGTTCATTTATAAAGTAATATAGTAAGACCAAAAGTGACAGAAATTAATAGATCAGTTGCCAAAAAATATGTGATTTGTTTGTAAAATAATCCCAAGGAAAGAATAAGGCTGCCTCCAGGGCTAGCAAAGCAGGGGAATTCACCAGGCGATTATTGGCAAATTGATTTTGCAGAACTGCCTGGGCAGAATGGGTACCGGTACATTTTGGTACTGGTAGATACTTTTTCTAGATGGCCAGAAGCTTTCCCATGTTGCACCAACAAAGCAAGGGAAGTCTCAAAAGTTTTGCAGAAATTAATATTTAATAGCACTATATTTAATATTTAATAGCACTATATTTAATATTTAATAGTCCTAAAAGGTACATTCTTATCAACAGATCATTGGGACTAGACTCGCCTGTACATCCTTTCCAACCAGGATATACGGTGTGCATCAGAACCTGGAATTTTGGACCAATCCAGGAGAAGTGGAAGGGACCATATCAAGCCCTTCTAGTAACCTACACTGCACTCAAGGTAGAAGGAATCAAGCACTGGGTTCATCATACATGGGTAAAACCAGCAATCACATATCATTGTGAAGTGGCGGATAATCCTTTACGCATGAAAATATGAAGGAAACAAGAGTAACTAACACTGTGAAGTTTTCTATTTTATTTCTCATGGGGGGAACATGTATTACTATTTTTTTTTTTTTGCTTAGAGTTTCTGTAACAGCTTGCTTACCAATACCAACCTCAGCAGAAAATCCAGTTCCACGGGGAGTCTTAGTCAGCAATTTGACAAAAATATGGGAACACATGTGGGAAGGAAACAGTACCCATGCCAATTGGACAGGGATAATAGAGGAATATTCCTTATGATGGACACATAACAAAAATACTGTTGAGAATTGCAGTATTTCAAAACCAGATCTGGAAATAACCTCAGGAAATATCTATCGGCTGACAGATTGCACTAATACCCCTTGAGGATGTCAAATACCAGAAATATGGAATAGCCCTCAAACGGGACAATGGGAATAAATCCAGACAGTTCAGCGGTGTCTAGATTGGGAAGGGAGTCCAGGCCTCCCAGAGGACCCCTTACAGGTAGGTATAAAATATCCTGATTTAATAAGGTCAAGGCAAAAGGATCTAAGGATAAAGGAAAAATAGAATTGCACTCAAATATACACTTGTACTAGTAGGAATCCTGAGGTGTTGTGGTTTAAGGGATGTTATAGCAGACCTTACCCTAGAGCTTCTCTACCTAGCCCGGTTCAGCGCCTCAGTGCCCCAAACCCTCTGTCTCAGGGCTGGAGACTGCGCTCTTACCGGCCGGGGAGCCATAAGGCTAGCTCTGGTTCGTCTGCTTCCACAACCAGCGATGATAAAGGAGGCGAGGAGGGTCTATGCAGTGTGTCCATGGAAGATGTTTATTCGCATGGTGCAGCAGAGGCCAACGACTTCCCAGAGGCAGAGATGCCTCGTGGGTGAAGGCCTCACGTGCACAGACACACACAGAGCATAGACCACAAGATGGCAGAGGGTGAGGGGTTTTATAGGGAAACAGAGAGGGGCAGGGACAGCACACTGGCCCAGTGACCTCTGGGTACAGGGGGAGGTACATGGGTGGAGTTAGGAGTACAGGAACCAATAGGGAAAACCCGAGGAAGTGGCCAGGGCCACGTGGGGTGGGGAAGGCAGGACAACAGGTGAGAAGTACAGTCATTAAGAAAGGGGTATGGGGAACTTGCAGCCATTATCACAATACTGAGGTACAGCGGCTCATGACTGTGGCCCAGGCTCTAAGGTTAGGATGTGTTTGTAGAAATTATTCTACCTCTCTTAATGACACCTGGTCTCACCTAACAAACAACGAGACTTGGAGAGATATAGACTATCAGCAGGAAGCAGTAAAATCATTAGGACCCACAGTATGGGTAGGAAGCAATGGAATTTGGACTACACATTTGCCCTTAGGAGAATCAAGAGTACAATGGACACTGGGAGTATGAACATTATGTCCCTTGCGGAAGGAGACACCATTGGGAACCCAACTATGGGGAAAAGTTAAACATGATGAAACTTGGAAACATCCCAGTACGGGAACTATAGTGGGATGGATTTTAGAATCCATCTTTACTCCTCAAATATCTACCTTTAGGAACAGACCAGCCATACACAATGGAAACTTTAGCAAATGCAACTCAATTGGGGTTTACTGAAATAAACAAACAGTTGCAAGCCACGACTAAAATGACCTTACAAAACGGATTGGCTTTAGACCTATTGCTGCTACATGAACACGGAGTATGTGGTTACTCAAATTTAAACAATACCTACTGTGAGCACATTCCAAATGTGACTGCTAAATTGGATGATCAGATAGAGAGGATAAAATTGGTTGCCGCATTTGGAGAGAATTAAAAGCAGGATTGAAAGTAACTGGTTGAATAAGACTTGGATTTTCTCTGACTGGTTGGATGGCCTCACTTTTTCAAAGTATAATTGTGATCATAGTAATAATTGTGATTATTATCCTTGCTTTAAGCTGCATAAAAACCGTGATTGCTAATGCAACAAGAGGAACTTATATGATGTCAGTAAAAAAGCAAAGTGAGGCTTATGAAGGCTTGAAGGAAAGACAAGCTTCACAAGCCTCAAAGACGGAGGGGTGGGGGGAATGTTGCCAGATGAAAGATCATTTGCACCTGGTAGGTTAAATACAATGCTTATTCTTCAAAAACCACTGGCCTATGGAACCGCACAATGCTTATTCTGTAGGAAGAAGAACTGGAAAGCAACTAGCCCAGTTGTGCCAACTTTTACCAGTTCACCAAGCGGTCAGGTATGACTTTGGGGTCGCCAACCACTAGGGACCAGCAAAGAGACCCCCAGGATAGAAGAACGCATGCGTAAAGGGGAGGGAAAATATGTTAATGATTTTGGGGAAATGATTATCATATGTATGTTTATTCCAGGAAAATCAATGAATATGTATGTAAAATATAGTATATAAACAGGAGCTTGTTCTGTACTCAGACTGCACAATATTTTGGAGGAGATACCCCCCTGTGCATCCGGCCAAATAAAGAATGCCTGCTTCTTAATGCTACACTGGTGTTAAAGAGTTTTTATTTTTACCGATTTTTGGTAACAACTGTAGGAAGGGCAGGTTTAAGCAGCACTGCTGATTACCAAGTGTGGCAGGACACCCCCCTCCCCCTCTCTCTCTCCCTGATCGGTCCCAAGAAATGGATGGCTCAGATTTAGGTTGATAGCCTAATCAACAGCAACCTGGTGCTGGCGACTGAAAGTCTGAAAAGACACTCCCCTGTGGAATGTAGAGAGAATGTGAGAAATTTTTAGTGACCACAAATACACACTTTTATCCTATAAAAAGCTCACGAAATCTCAGAAAAGGTAGAAGCTTTTTACATGGACATTGGAGCGTGAAGTAAAGTCTTCTCCCCAGGGTTTGGACGCAGCCCTGTGGTTACTTCCCTGGGATTAGGTGAGGAAGCCTAATGTATTCCAGCTCTGTGGCTAGCACAGGTTCTTCCCGTGGGAACATTTTGCTATATTTCATAAACAAGATAAAGTTTGGATGTTTTGCAAACAGTTTCTCCGGATTGAGTGAGTTCGGGCTTGGCCAATTGTGCCTAGGGGGAGGTCTCAAGCTGACCAATCTGGGGCACTTCTGTAAACTCTATATATATAGAATTCAAAACAATAAAGTGCCTTTTTCTCCTCTCTTCGCTTGTCTGAGAACTTGGGTCAGTCCTCAGCTAGCCGCTCAACAGCGACACAGCTCCAAAATTGGATTTGGTAAGATCATTGGTTTCCTAAATTGTATTATTCCGGCTAACTTATAGGTACCTTTCTTAACTTGCATTTCAGCTAGCTCAAGCAAGCATTTCTTAACTTGCATTATAATTCAAGCAAGCATTTCTTGCATTTTTAACTATTTTTATAGTTCAAGCAAGCTTTTACCCCGTAATTGCATTTTTAGCTATTATAGTGTTGCAATTATGCATTCATTGTGTGTCTATGTGTGTCAATCTGTTCTATGTTTGTATGTTTGTTATTTTCTGTGTCTAATAAATGGTATTTTTAGACAAATCGGCCAAATAGCAAAGAATCTTGCGAACGGGACTAAGTCTTGGGGAACTAACTATTTTAAATCCTGGCAAACTGCAAAAACTCATAAAACTCCTGTCTCCCATGCAAGACACCAAGGAAGGTCTCAAGTTTTGTGCAGGACTGACCTTCTCTGGCTGTTGATATGCTCCCTTGGGCTCTGGAGACCCAGCCCACCCAGAGTTCCCTGCACCTACATTAAAAGTTGTTGCCTTGCCCAAGGACCTCCAATATAATAGGGTGCAGCTAATAACTGAACTGAAAGGAGATATTCACAAACTTTCTTCCTGCAAACAAAGAGGAAGATAAGAAGGTGCAGTTAATTGATAAACCTCCGGCAGCCCCCCCAGGGTGTGCCAGTAATCACTGGTAACATTCCTGATTGACTGATCATGTGTGTTGGGGCACCATAGGGCAGTGGATGAGGTTCTGTGATTGGCTAATGGTTTCGTATCCCCATGGATTTTGATGCTTTCTTTGATTCATGTGGACTCTTCTGCACTGAGTGGGTCGTGGGTACGATGTTGTTGTTTCCCGGTCCTGGTGAGGTGGTTGTGGGAGGTGGAGGGATTAGAATTAACTGGAGACAGAGTTGCTTGGGTTGGAAATAATAGCTATTTTTTGGCCCTTTTCATGCTCTGGAAATTCTTCCACCTGGATACAAAGAGAAGGGGGTTCAGGGACTGCAGGTAAGGTAAACGGGCAGCAGCTAGTGGTAGCTGAGAGGCAGCTGGTTGTGTTGTGCAGGGCGGTGGTGGTGGTGGGGTGTGGTGCTGTGTGCACATGCACCTGAATTGCAGACGTGTGCCTGGGTGCGAGTTGGTAAATGTGAAGGGGATGGGGGTGTCGGCGGGTGGTTTATTGTTAGTTTGGCTATTTAACTGACGGTAGGGGGAATGGGATATATGTGTTTTGCGCGTGATCTGAGAGGTAACACAGAGGTGGATCAGGTAGGGAATGGGGTTGTATCTTGCTCTCTGGTATCCTCCCTGTGCATTTTCTTGGGTTGCTATGAAGTCCTTGTTTTCCTTGCGGTCTTCTGTAGTGCTTTGTTCCTTCAATTTGGAGTGTGTGGTGGTAGTTCAGCTGGGCTTGAATGAAACTTCCACCTGAGCAGTTGAGTGGGAGGAGAGTGATGGTCTTGCAGTCTTTCATAAGTATGTGTGTGTCTCTGGGGGAAAAAGGTGAAAAGACAGGTCACAGGGAAAAAGCTTATCTTTAGGAAATGTTTATATTTAGAAAACTTGTAGATCCCGACTTACAGGGGGAATGCGAATTATGAGCACACCTTTCATAGGCAGCTTTTTGGACATCAGCAACACCTGAATGATAGTCAGAGGCTCAGACAAGTTTTGTCAGTCTCTTCACAGCATTCCGGATCTGGGCCCCTGGCAAGCAACAAACTTCACTAGCTAACGGGCCGTGTTGGCAGATGGGTGTCTCTGCCCTGTAGGAGGGAATTACCCACTACATCACTCACTGCATTCTCCAGGTGGTTGCCACACTAGTACGGCTTTGTGAGTGGTATAACGTGCTATAACCTAGCAATACATGTACTGAAAAATACCTGGGTGTTATACAGTGAGAAGGTCTAGTGATTTCATTTTGACAACACTGAATGAATGAGAGGCTTGCAACGCTGAGATATCTCTAACGCAGAGGGGGGTGTGGAGTGGAATAGGCCTCTGCGTTTACCGAAAACGTCTCTATGGCTCAGAGAGATCACTTCAGCCAGTACAGCTTGGTACTGTGCAGGCAGACCCTTCTCTCACTTGTGCTGGTGGAAAGCACAAACACACACTCATCCAAGAGGCTTTGGATAGCTCATGCGTTACCAGAGACAAAGAATTCAGAGGGCAAAGAATTCGCGTGGAGTTCTGAAGAAGGTTTATTCCTGAAGGTGTCCAACAGCAAAGAAGACGAATGACCCTGAGTGGCCATTGATATAGAGATACAGGGCCGATAGCCTGAGGGCACAGGGGCGGGGAGAAGGCAGGGGGATACAACGACCACCAATGGGGAGAAGGGAGGGGCGGAGTGAGGGACCAGGTCAAGGCCAACCAACATAGGAGGATTAACATAGTCTAGGAAGAGACCATCCAATACTCAGGGGGTAACTTCAAACCTCGGAGGTGTCCCATCACCGTGTCTCTGCTGCCCTGGGACCCCTCGGCTCCCCGGCAGCCCCCGAGGTGGTCTCATCCACCGCAACATATCTCCATTCAGCCAATGCTGCTGAAGTCATGGTAATTAAGCAGAAATACTACTTTCAATAATGGTGAATGTGATTTGTTGAAAAGGAACAGAAGGTTAGCACATAATTCCTAGAAAGCAGTAGATGTTTTATATTTTTGATTGTATACTTATGTTGTTGTTGAGACTTCCTCTTGCTAGATTCAAAATTGTGGGGGAGGGGTTGGTGGTGGTTTGCTTGGTTTTTGGGTTTTTTATTGCTGTATATGATTATCATGTTCAAACCATCGGTTGTCTTGCAAATCTAAACCCAAGAGAGAGTGAAGTATTCAATGCCATTTAACACTTAAACAAAAGAGGGAAAAAAACCCAAGCAACCTGAGAACCAAAACAAACTAATAAACTGAAACTGGTATTTCACCTCTGCTTCAGAACTTGCTGAAAAGTCTTACTCTGAGCAAGTCATGCTTATACAAGTGCAAAACCCCCAAGCTGCAGAACTTGTTTGCTTGGCAAGTGATGATAGTTGTATAAAATGTAGTGCTGAATATATGATATAATGCTATTTAGTAATTATACGAAGATGAAATGTAGATGTAACCCCAGATTTCTAGAGCTATACATGAAATTTGAATGTCCAAGTTGATCTAAAACAACTATGACTTAATTCTTCAGTTTCTCCACCTGTTTTTAAATATGCTGAGAAGTGAGCAAGTAGTCTTTCTCTTCCAAAAATGAGTTTCATTACTTGGAATTCTTAAAGTTTGGGGGGTTTTTTGTTTGGTTTGGGTGTGGTTAGGGTGTTGGGGTTTTTTGTGACACCTTAGAAAGAACTACTTTTTTGTATTTGTCATCATTATTGAATTGTTCATAATAGAAAAGTTATTAATTTTGAACTGAAGAAAAAAGCCACTTAATTTATCTTCCCATCCATTTAAAGTTGTTGAGAAATAATTTAATTATTGGAACACACGCTGACTTAAAGCTCTTATGTGACTGGTAAACCATGATTTGAAAAATACATCTTTGGTCATTGTTTTTTTCTATCCCTTAGTATGTGTTAAAATGTCTAGGACTGTATAATAGATTGATGTAAAGAATGTATAGCAAGCTTTTAATGTTCCAAGTCATTGTCAAAAGATGAGTTTTTGAAGTTACTGAAATTCAAGCGAATTTGAGAAGATCAAAAGCAAATAATCATGGTAAGTCTCAAATGAAATGCAGTATTAATTGTTTGAATCCATGTGGTCCGAACAGTAATGGAGTCTGACAACACCTTATAAAACAAAGCCTTATTGAGGCAGTAACAAATATGAGCGACAATGGCCCCTGCAGTGACTCAACCGATAGCCGTGTCATGGTTTAAGAATGGTGTTCCCCAATTTAATGTTCCCAATGCAACACTCCAAACCAGGCTCCGCTCACTCTCTCCCCCCTCCCCCTGCAGCGGGCTGGAGAGGAGAAGTGGAGGCACAAAAGGTAAAGATAATGGGTTGAAATAAGAACAATTTACTGGAAACAGCAATGAAATAAGAAACGAACAGTAACCGCAGCAATATTAATAAAAGCGTGTACAAGAAAAGCAAATTATTTACTCGCAAAAAAAAAAGCTCTCCACGTGGAAATTGGTAATACTTGAACCGCTGCCACGCTACCTCCCCCAACCGCAAGTGATATGAGGTAGTATAGAATAACCGCCCCTCCTGGCTACTGCAAAAATTAACCCTGCCCAGGCCTGAACCAGGACACACTAATAGCAAACACAGGCTCATAAGCAATGCCATGGCTCCATTGGACTGCCAGGGACATTTGGTGTCTGGGTCATCAACAGTCAATCATACAAATGCCTTTTGAATGCATGAGAGTCACAAAGCCCCTTGGCTCCACCAATGGTAGTGTGGTTTGAGAGAATCGTACCTTATATGAATAATGTAGGCTGCATCCTATGCTGCTGAGGTTGGCTGGGGGGAGGGCGTCAGCATTCTGTCTACACTGCTGAAATTAGTCAAGTGTGGCTAGCACAGGTCCTTCCCGTGGGAACATTTTGCTATATTTCATAAACAAGATAAAGTTTGGATGTTTTGCAAACAACTTCGCCGGATTAGGTCAGTTCGGGCTTGGCCAATTGGGCCTAGGGGAGGTCTCGGGCTGACCAATCTGGGGCACCTCTGTAAACGCTATATATATGGAAATCAAAACAATAAAGCTCTCTTCTTCTCTCTTTCCTTGTCTGAGAACTTGGGTCATTCCTCAGCTAGCCGCTCAACAGCGACATCTGGTGACCACCGACGTGTGCTGCGCGCAGTTGCAGGTACACGGCAGTCTTTCCCCGGGCCCGGATCTCCCCCTCTGCCTGCCCTGAGGCATGGCTGATTCTGATTCGGACATGGACCTCCCCGTTCCTGCGGATGGGCTCTTGCGGGCTTTTCTGGAGGTCTCTGAGGATGACCCCGCGTCCGATCAGTCGCCGCGGGTCACTCGGGCCTTGTTGGAATGGGTCGCAGGCCACGTGTCCCAGGCCGTTTGGGATGTGGCGCTGGACTGTGAGTTTTGGTTCGTGGTCGGCCGCGCTTTGGCCATGGAGTGGATGCGGGGAGACGGCTCTACGATCCGCTTCCATGGGGTTTGGAGAGACATTTGGGACGCTTTGGAAGGGCAAGCGTTCTATGATTCGCAGCTATGGGCTTGTACGGACGTGGGGCCCCTGCTCTCGGCCGTGGGGCGGAGCGTGAAGGACGCGCCGACCCAGACGGATTCTGATGTCCCGTCCCTGGCGGCGGATGCAGCCACCAGGCCTCAGTATGTTTCTCCAGCTGATCTACCTAAGCGCACTTATGTCCACCCCGACAGAGCAGCTAGCCGGGTTGCTGAAGAATGGAGGACCGGGGGTCGGCTCTGCCACGGCCGCCGCGCAGGTCCCCCCCGCCTTTGCCGCTGCGGAGTGCGCAGCCTCAGAAACCCCCCTCCCCTGCGGAATGGCGCCGGGGTGCCCCTCCCCCCGTGGGCAGCCGGGATGCACGGCAGGGGCTGACGGTGTGGGGGTGGGGGGTGCTGCGGAGGTCCCGGTTCCGGATCTGCCGGTGGTTTCGGCCGACGCGGGGGTTTCCGCGCGGGCGGCTGGCTCGGGAGAGGCCGGCGTTTTGCCGAGCCCGGCGGGCGCGGCGGTGGCGCGGCCCCAGGCCGCGGTGGCCGCGGGTGCGGCCAATTCCGTGGCGTCGGGGCCGTGTGAGCTTGCGCCGGCTCAGCCGTTGGCTGCGGCCGGGACCCGGCAGTCAGGGTCGCTCCCGGGGCGTTCGTGGGGCCAGAAGGGGAGTCGCCGGCGGGGCGGTGCTTCCGCTGCGGGGGCTTTGACTGGCGTTCCCGCGGGTGCGGGGCCGGCCCGGCTTCCCTGTGGCCCGGCGGACGCGGCGTCCGTGCCGGGTGTGGCGGGTTTTCCTCCGCTTTCATTTTTCCATGATTTACTGGCCGAGGTGGCTGAGATTCGGCAGCGGATGGAGGTCTGTTCCTGCAGGCCCCACGGTCCATGTGGGGCTGGCCCGGGAGTCCGTCCCCCGGGTCCCCGGATGGGGTCTGGACTTCCTGGCGGCCCGGCGGCCGGCGTGGTGCCGGCGGCGCGGGGACGCTTGGCCCCGGGCAGGTGCCGGTTCCTCTGCCGGGTTCTGTGACAAGTGAAGCCCTGGCGCGGCGTGCTGGCGCTGTGCCGGCGGGGCTTGGCGAGCGCGCCTGGCGGCGCGCTGGTGTCGCCGCCGTCTTCCTGCCCCCTCCCCGTTCCGGTCACCGCGCAGTTTCTTAGCGCGGGCGCTGCCTCCGGCCAGTCTCCGTCCTATGTGATGGGGAGTGCTGGTTGCAAGCCCTGCTCGGACGACTCAGACAGTGATGAGGACGGCATTCTTCCTCCTGGGCGGGGGTTCCCGCGGGCGACGAAAAAGAGAGGGCATTGGGTCCTGGCTAATCCTTGGAGACGCCCGCACTGGCGTAGGGATTTTTCGCCCGCGTGACTCCCTGCAGTTCTGGGAATCAGTCAAGAAGGGTGCCCTGGAGGCAGGGGACTGGGACCTTGTAGGGAAGATTGGGGTGCCCAAACAGAGAGAGGGGTGTGAATCTGCTGTGGCAGGTTCGGATGGTGGTGGCTTCCCACAAGGGGACGTTCAGGCTTTTCCTGTGTATGTGCCTGGCCCAGATGCCATGGACACGAGGAACAGCCACTCCACCATCGCATGGCGCGTCACAACGATTTGGCGCCCAAAGTGGCGACATTTGGTTTGTCTTCTTCTGTGGTGATGCAACTTCTTAGAGTGATAAATAGTGATTTGCTTGCTCCTTTTGATATTATGTACCTCGCTCAGGTGCTGTTTCACCCCATGCAGTACAACGCCTTTGAGGACAATTGGAAAGCGATGGTTGAGGAACAGGTGAGGAAGAATGCGTCCTTGCCTGCCGTGCCGAGGATCCTAGGCGCTTGATTGGGGCTGAGGTCCTCATGGGTAAGGGACCTTATACTAACCCCAACGTTCAGGCTGCCTGGGATCCTCGGATCCTGGAGCAAGCCCAACAGCTCGGTATGGGAGCCATTTTGAAAACTATTGAGATGGTTGCCCCGCAAACACGGTATACACAGATACGGCAGGGGCAATCCGAACTTTACATGTCATTTCTTGAAAAGCTGGCAGCAGCTTTGGAAAAGCAGGTTGATGATTCGTCCACGAGACAGATCCTGATGAAACATTTGGCAAGAGACAGTGCCAATGACGAATGTAGAAGGATCATCAATGCCCTACCGGGGGATCCTTCTGTGCAGGAGATGATGCGAGCTTGCACCAGGGTGCAGTCAGAAAATCAGGGAAAAGTCGCCTTGGCTGCGTTTTTGTCCTCAGATCAGGGACCCACTGATCAGGATAAAAAACAGCCCAAATCTGGGAACAAACGGAAACAGGTCAGATCTAAACAGAAAGATAATTCCGGGAAGAAGGGAAATTCAGGGACCGAGACTCCTCAGTGTAAGAGGTGTGGTAGGCCAGGTCACACTTCAGACTACTGCAGGTCCCAGTACCATGTAGATGGTCGACCCCTGTCGGGAAACGTGAAGAGGGGTGCAAAAGGGGGATTTGCCCCCCATCACAACAGTTCCCCCAGAACAGGGTGATGGCTCAGGCTTACCCGGTCAATGTGGAGGAGGCACCAAAGGCTCAGCCCGAGTCAACGCCTACACCGCAGCAACAGTCGTCTTAGAATCTGACGATGCCCACAGGGTTCCCTTGGAGGTGGACGGTTCCCTGGATCAGGGGACCGGTGCACTGCTCACGGCAGGGCCTGAGGCCACTAGCCAAGGGATCCTGGTTCTTCCAGAGTTCATAGATGCTGGTTTCGAGGGCCAAATTCATGCTACGGTTTCCACTCCTGATCCTCCTGTCACCATTCCTGCGCACACTTGCCTTGCTCACTTGTTGCCTTGTAAGTCTTCCGTTCCCAGGGTAGACCAGCAAGCTGGCGGAGGTGACGGCACCGAACTGCCAGGACTTCCGCAGGTCTACTGGGCTGCATCTATCTCCAATGAGTCACCACAGATGACATGTACCCTCATCATGCCGAAAGCACGTCCACATCGAGTTCGAGTCCGAGGTTTGATCGATACAGGTGCTGATGCGACGATCCTTTCCGCCGCTTCGTGGCCTCCTACGTGGCCTTTGTGCCCAGTGGGACTGAATATCGCGGGGTTGGGGGGAACAACACAGAGTCGGTTGAGTAAGCGACGTGTGTTGGTGAAGGATCCAGAGGGACACACGGCCTCCATTCGGCCTTATGTCACTCCAGCTCCAGTGAACCTCTGGAGACGGGACGTGTTGGCAGCTTGGGGGGTGCGGATCACGACAAATTTTTAATAGGGGTCACTGTGTGCAAGGGCGCACCGTATTCCACGCTGTCTTTACGATGGCTGACAAAAACACCAATATGGGAACCACAGTGGCCCTTGCCAAAAAACAAATTAGTCGCCCTTTGTCAGCTGGTTCAGGAGCAACTGAAACAGGGACACATTGAGCCTTCTACCAGTCCCTGGAACACCCCAGTTTTCGTGATTAAGAAAAAATCGGGGGAAGTGGAGACTGTTGCAAGATCTCCGAAAAGTCAATGCAGTGATGGAAAGTATGGGAGTTTACAGCCTGGCATGCCTTCACCCATGATGATTCCCACAGAGTGGGAAATCTTGATCGTTGATTTGAAGGATTGCTTTTTTTACAATCCCTTTGCACCCCAATGACAGACCAAAGTTTGCCTTTACTGTGCCTGCAATTAGCAATGCGGAGCCTGTAAAGTGATTTCAATGGAAAGTGTTACCTCAGGGCATGAAAAATAGCCCGACTATCTGTCAATGGTATGTCGCGCCAGGCCTTGTCCGGAATCCGTGAGCAGTTTCCTGAGGCACTCTGCTACCATTATATGGACGATATCCTGGTGGCAGCAGCCACCCAGGATGAGTTGCGGAGGTTCCAGCCTCGACTGCTCGATGCCTTGCACTCCTATGGGTTGCAGGTTGCTCCGGAAAAGGTTCAACAACAGCCTCCTTGGAAATATTTGGGAGTCAAAATTTTGGATCGAACCATACAGCATCAAGAGGTGCAGTTCTCAGACACTATTAAGACTCTAAATGATGCCCAAAAGTTGCTAGGCATCATCAACTGGTTACGTCCGTATTTGGGACTGACCAATGCACAACTTTCCCCACTTTTTGATATTTTGAAAGGGGACTCTGACCTAAACTCACCTCGACAATTGACTCCCGAGGCGCGACGAGTGCTGAGCGAAGTGCAGCAAGCTGTTTCTGCTCATCAGGTTTATCGAGTAGATCCCTCTACTGATATCACTGTTTTCATTACTGCTCCAGACCTCCAACCTACGGGTATCATTGGCCAGTGGAACAAACAATGGGATGATCCTTTGCACATCCTGGAATGGGTCTTTTTGCCCCATCAGCCAAAAAAGACAGCACCCACATTGTTCGAATTGATAGCCTGCCTGATAATTAAATGCCGATAACGGTGTTTACAATTGACGGCAGCTGATCCTGCAACGATTGTTGTTCCCATACCACGGACAATTTCGAATGGAGTCTTGCTAATAGCGCTCCTTTGCAAAGTGCACTGCAAAATTTCTCAGGGCAGATTGCTTATCATCTGCCCAGTCACAAGTTGCTGCAGCTGGCAAATTCAGTCAATCTCATGCTGCGGCCAAAGAACAGCCGGGTGCCGGTCCGTGGACCCACCGTCTTTACGGACGGTTCTGGGAAAACAGGAAAGGCCATTGTTACCTGGAAGGAAGGATCTGAGTGGCAGGTGCTGAAAGGCCATGAGACAGGCTCTGCTCAACTGGTTGAATTGAGAGCGGTTGCCATGGCTTTTCAGCGGTTCTCTCAGGTGCCTTTGAATCTGGTCGCTGATTCTGCCTATGTAGTAGACATAACCAAACGTTTGGATTGTTCACTTCTAAAAGAAGTCAATAATGCGACTCTGTTCTCGCTTTATTACGAACCCTGTGGAAGGCGATTCAAGGGCTCGAGTGCATCCATATGATATTCGCACATCGAGAAGCCACACCAATTTACCAAGGCTTTATAACAGAGAGGCAATGCCAGGGCTGACATGTTGGCCAACCCTGCATGGGTGGCACCTAAGCCTAACGAAATCGCACAAGCCAAGGCAGCCCATAGGTTCTTTCATGAGAGTGCACATTCCCTGCAGAAGCAGTTCAATTGACGTAACTGAGGCTCGTGATATTCAGTGCTTGTGCTGACTGCCCACGGACTCGCTGCTCCTCTGCCATCGGGGTGAACCCCAGAGGTCTAAAGGCCTTGCAGCTGTGGCGACGGATGTGACACACATTCCTGAATTTAGCCGAGTCAAGGTAATATGGGCATGTGTCTATTGACACTTTCTCTTCAACCTATGTGGGAAACTTTGCCCATACTGGGAAAGGAAAGTGGTAAAGCTGATCTGTGCCCATTGGAAGTTAGCCTTCTCGGTCCTGGGGTACCAGCCACTGTGAAAGCCGACAATGGTCCTGCCCTACGCCTCACAGAATCGCGGCAGTTCTTACACTTCCTATGGGGTGTAAACCACACGTTCGGTATTCCGCATTCTCCTACTGGCCAAGCTACATATCTGGAACGCGCTCACAGTACTCTGGAGCGTGTCTGGAAAGGCAAGAAGGGAGAAAGCTGGGGAAACACCACAGAGTCGATTGGAAAAAGCTTTGTAACACAATCAATCACCTTACAGGCCACTCAAATTCAGATAATCCTGTGATTTTGAACCATTTTCTCTCATTGCAGTCATCAGGCAATTGCACTTGCCCAGGGCGAAAAACATGGGTACGGAGCCTACTTGCTAACACCTGGGAAGGCCCACATGAGCTTATTGCTTGGGGTGATGGGTATGCTGCATCTCCCCAGATACTGGGTTACAGTGGCTGCCACCCAAAATGCGTCCGCCCTGACCTGCGGCTCCTGAGGACAGAGACAGCAACCTCAAATGACAACCAGGATGCAAAGCACCAACCGGCGGTCTTTCTGATGACTGACCACGAAGGCGGTCCATCCACAAGCAGAGACTGAAACTCATTTATGGAGGTCAGAAAGCAAGGACTTTGAAGGCATGTTTTGTTGAATACAGATGGTTATATGTGGGTTTGGTTTTTATATATACTCTATCTAGGGTGTTGCAAGGGGCCTCTTTGACCACCTTAATCAGCATCTGGTTCGGGCTCTGTTCGGTCGCTGGCCACCTCCCGGACAGACTCCTTCTTGAGTTTTGACCAGGCTCTGTTTGGTAACTGGCCATTACCAAAACAGATCCTTCATGCTGATCCACTGGGGCACTCTAAGCAATGCCTTCTGATCTTAAACAAAAGGGGGAGCTGTGGCTA